>MCFE01000033.1:0-214922 GCA_002104905.1 Basidiobolus meristosporus CBS 931.73 | reverse complement strand
TAACCTAACCCTAACCCTAACCCTAACCCTAACCCTAACCCTAACCCTAACCCTAACCCTAACCCTAACCCTAACCCTAACCCTAACCCTAACCCTAACCCTAACCCTAACCCTAACCCTAACCCTAACCCTAACCTACCTAACCCTAACCCTAACCCTAACCCTAACCCTAACCCTAACCCTAACCCTAACCCTAACCCTAACCCTAACCCTAACCCTAACCCTAACCCTAAGTGCCGGTACTTGAGTTTGGTCTCCACATTATACCCCTAACCTCCAGAGAACTTCACCGCCTGGATAAATTTCTCCATCAGTGTATCAGATCCTTGGTACCTTATCTTCCAGTATCTCCCTATATCCATGCAACTAATGGAGCCTTTGGCTTCTACCCATACCAAATCCGAATGGTCTATCTCTGTGCTTCCTTCCTAGTCAAACTTCAGAAATCACATAACCCCTCCATCAAACAATGGCTTCAATCTAACTCCTCCCTGAAATCTTCTTGCTGGCACACCCTGGTTGGCTCTGCTGTAGTAACAGAGCTTGCTTCAAAACTTCAAAAAGCTGAGAAACCAAGACTACTGGCTCAGGACCATCTAAGATCTATGTGGCAGAGCTACTTACAAGTCCACACACCCTTCCTACTACACCTAATCCCAGGCTGGGTTCCAGTCTTGGATTATATTGATCAGAAACATCTACAATTTGTACTTCCCCCAAAACCCCTGAATTTTATATTTACCCCTGATGAGCTTTACTTTATTGAAACAAACATTAGAGATGAAACAAAACATAAATTAGATTATTTATTAGAGAGGTTCTAGACCTCTTAATTGGCTTCTTTATTTGTACCTAGATTAGGTCTTAACTCAAATAAAGATTTCACCAACTTGGTGACTTTCCCTCCCCTAACCCCTAAGAACAAGACTACTCTGACTGCAAGAATGAAGCCAAGGTCTACATTCCTACTGAACTTCCTGAGAGAAAGCCACCTGCTAGCACTAGGTGCTCAATCTGAGAAAAGATGTGTTGACTGGATCTGTCCTTCTGCTGCTGCCCTCTACTTTGTGAATGAAGTCAAGCAATTCTCTGGAGCTGAGCTAGGATCCTTGAGAGCCTCTGACCACCCAGCCTGGTCCCTTTCTATGCAACCAGTTGTGAAGAAGAAGCTGCCAAAACTTACTGTGCTCACCCACAAAGCTACCAAGAATCAGAAGAAAGACTTTGGGAACTACTTGAAGCTTGCCTGTTTGCTACTTTCTCTGCCAGATGATCTCAACTATGCCTGGCTCTTTGTGAAGCATCTGATTCTGGTGTCTGCCTCCCTCTCACTGCCATGCAAGACTACTGCTGTTATATCAAGAAAATGGGAATTCATTGTTTCAGCCCTGCAACAAAGCTACCTGAGTTTCCCTAACCCAAAAACAGAGAAACTCCTCCTGACAGCCATACACCACTCCAAGGCAATTCACCACACTCTGCATACTCAGCTCTGGGATCATATTATGAGTTCTTTGCCTCTGCAATCTTCCAACTCTATAACAAGAACAGTATTAAGACTCTACAGGGCAATGAGGCCCTCTTCCAGGAAGTTACCTTCAACAGAACAGCTGGCTAACATCTTCTTCTCTACAAAGCAGTACTGAACTCCTGGCTTTCATCCTGACTTCACAACTCTGCCCATCCCACTTGCACTTGATCAAAGGAGAATCCATAATGTGCTCAAGAGGCTTCCCAACTCTACTGCTCCAGGTGTGGACACAATCTCCTATGAGCTTCTGAAGACTAGTACCAAGGCCATGTCTGCACTTCTGCTTCCACTGTTTCAGCAATGCTCAGCCCAGCTTTCTACTCCTGAGGAATGGTCCTTTGCAAATGTTTTGCCACTGTACAAGGGTAAAGGAAAGCACCTGGATCCTAGCTCCTACAGGCCAATATCTCTGCTGCCCACCTGCAGAAAGGTGTTTGAGCTTCTGCTTGCTCAGGAGCTCTACTCTGACTCCCTCAAGTTTCATCCTGCACAGTTTGGCTTTGTTCCTGGCCTCTCCTTGGAATATGCAGTCATACTTGGCCAAGATCACTCTCTCCAGTGCAAGTATCCCTCAGTTCTGTTTGATATTACTAAGGCCTTTGATTCAGTTGACAGAAATCTGCTTTGGTCCAAGTTGCAATGCTTCTCCAGTACCTCTCTCACCCTCCTTGTCAGGTCTCTGTTTCTGGATCCACAAGCAAGAATTCTGCACCCAAGTGAGCAATCAGCTGTGTTCTCAGTTCCTAATGGAGTGGTTCAAGGCTCTGTGCTTGGTCCTATACTGTTTGCCATCTTCCTGAATGATTTCCCAAGACTCTCAGCTGACTGCCTGGTTAGTCTCTTTGCTGATGACATCAGAATATCCTCCTCCAATGTGCAACAAGACTCCCAGACCATCCACCAGTATCTGCAGAAGAATAATCTTCAGCTTTCCATTGCAAAGACAGTACCTTTGGGCTCTCCCATCAACTTGGAGAACTCCACTCTACCTGCTCAGGCTTCTGCTACATATCTTGGCTTTCCTTTCCTTCCTACTGGACTAGACTCTGGAGCACACCTGAAGAAGAGAATTATCCTGGCAAGACAGGCACTCCACAAGCTACTGGCTGTTGCTCCTCCAACAACTTCAGCTCCCAGCTGCCTCCTTCTACTCAAGCAGTTTGTCTTCCCTGTCCTGGAGTTTGGCTTACCACTTCTCTCTCTTACTTCTAGAGACTGCACTAAGCTTGACAAGTTTGCAGTATGGTGCATTACCTCCTTGGTGCCTCATTTGCCTGAATGCCCCTACAGACATGCTATTCTTGGTGCTTTTGGGTTTATGCCCTATAAGATCAGACTTCTCTACCTTAGAACCAGATTATATCTCAGACTTCACCACTGCAACAACCCACTGATTAAGGCCTGGAAGAGAACACATCACACTACACCTGGCTCCTGCTGGAGAACTATACTTGGAGATCCTGAAGTCAAGAAGTTTGCTCAATATATTCTGCAGTCAGAAAAACCCAAGCTGTCCTACCTGAAGTACTTGACAGTCCTTTGGCAGCAATATCTGCAGCAGCACACTCCCTTTATGATGAATATCAATCCTTATCACATTCCCCTCATTAATGTTGTTCACAAGTCATTCTTACCTCTCTTGCTACCCCCCTTCCCACTGAACAGTGTCTTGAGCACTGAAGAACTATCATCACTTCTTATTAACTTACCTACAAATTCCCCTCAGCTACACACTCTTGTATCAAAGCTACAACAGTAGCGCTGGCTACTTTGTTTCAACTGAAATAAAGATTTCACCTGTTGGTGACTGTCTCCCCCCCTACCCTAAGAGGCATCTCTGCTCTCAAGATTCACTTCACTTATCAAAAACTCCCCTTCACCTGCTGTTACCCACTTCCTCAAAGATTATTATATCTCTCAAGCTTATCTACTTCACTCTCCCATGAACCTGAACTCCAGTGTACTCTGGGATACTGCCTTAACTTTAGCTTAGATTTATTCATATTCAACTTAGTGTTTACTTTGGGAATCTTCTATTCCCAGCTGGCTTCTTTATTTGTAGTTAGACTTGTCTGAAATCAAATACAGTTTTCACCTACCTTGATGACTTTCCCTCCCATAACCCTAAGATTAACCCTGGGCTCTTGAACGGTTGTCTGGCTTGTTTCCCTTGTATGCAGGCTTCACAGTGCTCCAAATTAGCTAGTGGATCAATTTTCACACCAGAAATTAGCTGATCTTTGATCATTTTGCGCAAATATTCAAAATTGATGTGCCCAAATCTCCTGTGCCAAAGCATTGGTATTTCTATGTTTAAGTTACTTTTATTGGCTTCCAGATATGATGGATTAGAAGTCAGCTTGTATAGATTCTGATCTCTGATGCCCAAAGCAATATGGGCACCATTTTGATCAGTGAGCCTGCATCCAGAATTGCCAAAACTGAAACTGAGTCCTTCTGCTGTGGCCTTGGTTACAGAGAGTAGGTTCTTGGCTATTTCTGGTACATAGAGTACTTCTTTAAAGGTCAGTGTATGGCTTCCTTCACTGCTTCTAAGGTTTACTTTGATAGTTCCTTCTCCCACTGGATCATGTGTTCTATTGTCACCCATGAAAACCTTCTTAATTGGAACTTCTTGATATTGGGTAAAAAGTCCTTTTTGGTGTGTAAAGTGTTGAGAAGCTCCAGAGTCAATATACCACATCTAAGAATCCTAGCTTGTGGTCATACTTAATGCAGATATGAGTAGTCTATCTTCAGTTGTTGCAGCATTTCCATATTCAGGCTTCTTTTGCTGATAATATCTCTTTTTGACACACTGGTCTGATGTGTGTCCTTTCCTTTTGCAGTAGTTGCAAAACAGGTGGCTATTGCCTTTGTAGGGTCTTGGGTACCTCCTTTGTTGGCTATCATTGCGTTGTGGTGGTGTAGAGGTACTCCTGGGAGAAGCTACACAACTCAAGGTGTGTGAGGTGTCTGATGGGTGCAATAACCTCTGTGTCTAAACTGCTGGTGTCTTTGTCAATATGTCACTATGGTAAAAGCTCCTGCTTCTCTAGCTTCCTAGGTGCTCCAAGTGTCTCCAAAGGCCTCTGTGTGTCTTGTGCACTACCCTGAAAAGCTCCTTGATGGCAGGTCTGAGATGTACTGTTGAAGGCAGGTGCAGTGATCAACTGCTAATCAATAAGGTAGAAGTGTTACTGATAGAAGGGATGATTTATTGATGAGGGATTGCTTTCCCTTAAATACTTTTCCTGATTGCCAAGTGATTACTAATGACAAGGTTCTAGAAGATTCTAGGTATCAGTGGAATTCTTGATGACATCACTATGAGCTAAAAATATGCCAAGAATGTCCTGGAAGGTTCTAAAAGGCACAGCACTCTCAACCAATCAGGAATCAGTAGTCTGAAGCCTGTGCAACATAGAAATACCATATATGGTATTGAAATGGTAGAGATGGTAACACAGACCTAGGTCATGTGTCACGGGTACTGACGCGGGTACTTGCCTTATATAGATACATCTACTGATCACAAAGCTGAATAACATCTGCGATAACTAATGCTAATAACTAATCAGGGTAAACATCATATGGGGATAATACTGATAATATGGGCAAAAGAAGAATGGGATAATACTGATAAGATAAAATATGGATAAGTATATCATAATGACTATATGAATAAACTTGTCTGTGGGAGGTATGTTTACCCTACCACATCCACCCCGCACTTGAGCTAAAAAGTTTCAGGGAACTTTTTAGCTAACCACTGTAAGTTTGGAGAACAAAGTGCTCTCTCAGTCTTCCTCAATGAAGCCACCTGTCCTTTCTTGAGATAGAAATCTACATGATGTCATTGATCGGATATTGTTTGAGTCCACACCACAGAAGGTTGCTGTTAGTCCTGGGCTCTCTGAGTATATAGTATACCATGCTGAACCATCTGGGTAGTTCACTGCAGTTGCTCTTGCTTTTACTTCCCATGGTCTTCCAAGAAGTAATTCAAAGTTAGCCTTTGCACAAATGAATACTGGGATCTCATGGGGTATTCCTTCAATGATGAGAGGGAAGCTGTGAATAATTCCTAGAAGCTTTGATTGCCCTGAGTTGGCATCCTTCATGCTCCAATTGATATTGGTGTCTATGGGCAATAGGTCTTTGCATGGTAGTTGTTTCCAAGCCTCCAAAGGCATCACACATATCTCAGATCCACTGTCTATATGACATAGGATTTCTTGATTATGCACAGTTCCTGTAGTTGTTGCAGTTGCCACTGAGTAGTAGTGTTTCTTGCTTTGATGCAGCTTACTGATATCTTGGCTTCCTTGAACTGTCCTGACCTGGTTGCCTTGAGTTGCTTCAATTGGATGCTTTCTTATTCTGATATGCTCATCCAGAGTCTTTCTTACAGATGGTGATACACTGAGTAGCTCTCCAACCTTGATTGATATGTTGCTTCCTAGTATATGACTTGTCAGAGCCTCTGGGGTACCATTTTGCTTGACTCTAGGCTGCATGTGGTAGTTGTTGGCCTTGGCAGACTCTTGTAAAATTAATGGGGGTGATGCTTTCTTCTCAATCACAACTTCTGGCTCACATCTTGGTACTTTTGTTGCTGGGCCTGGATTAGCCATTTTTTCAGGATGGTGTCTCTTTGAAGCATAAATTGAAGCTATATGATCTTGGGCCTCTCTGGGGTCCTCATAGTCAAAGTTCAGAACTTCAGCTGGATCAAAGTAGTCAGGATCTTCTTCTTCATGGAGGTGAACCTTTCTTGTATGAGAGGTGACTTGCTTGTAGTGAACTCTCATTCCTCCTTGTCCAAATGCTGTGGATAATTTGTCACCATGTTTACTGACTATGTATCCCTGAGGACTATATAGGACATCACCTGTGGATAGTAATGACTGAAGCTCTTGGCAATTTCTCTTGGAATGGTTGGCAGAGTCACACCACATGCATGTATATTTGACTTCTTTCTCTACTGGCTTCTGACCATATGCTTTGCTGGCAAGTAGCAAAGAGTGTTTCTCTAGTTGCTGTGTCAGCTCCTGAATTTGAGTGCTTTGATTGCTGGGATTAAGTATGTCTTGGCTATCTTGGTTTTGTTCTGGGCTTGAAAGAAGCTTTCTGATTGGTGAGGTTTCTTCAGGGGCAAATAGAATCTGCTTAGCTAACTGAAATGCAGGCAGTGAACTCATAGCTTTCACAGTAGGATTGTTTTCAATCCTTCTCACCAGGCCTTCTGGTAGTGCTCTGAGCAGATAGGCAGATAAAGTCAGATCAGTGATAATGCCTTGGGCTTTCAGTGACTCTCCAATTTGCTCAAGGCCACTCAAGTATTCTTTCAATGGTAGCTGCTTAAACTTGCTATAAGCAAAGTTCTCCAAGTCTTGCAGTGTGTAGTCAACTTGTCTCTCTCCATATTCATCAATCAAGTAGCTCTTCAAGAGGGTCCAATTTGTCAGCAGATCATTTCTTTCATATAATGAGAGCATGATCTCATCAGTGCTGTAGGGGGGCATCTCTTCAGCCATAATGGCCTCAGGTATTTTGTGGGCTCTGCAGAAAAGCTCCCACCTCTTGATGAAAGCTTTGACTTTAGTTCCATCAAAGAAAGGGGTTCCTTGCATTCCTGGTAAAGGTAGATCCATGGTCTTGATAATTTGTTCTTTCTTAAGTCTTCTAGGGGCAGTTCAGTCAAACCCCCCACGTTGGGTGCCAAATATGTGGTGGTGTGTAGCTTCTCCCAGGAGTACCTCTACACCACCACAGCGTATTAAAGCATTTTCTTCTTCCTTCTTATTAACACTGGATTTTCTTAATTCTGTTGTAAGAGTCTTGGAGATATTGGAAGTGATTGGGAGAACAAGTAGATTATGTGGTTTTCACTTAATGATTTATTGAATGTAAAAGTGGTATTTATACTTTTACCTGGTCTTGGCATTACAAACACGTAGAATAGGTTAAGGAAGGTCCCAAGAACATGTGTGCAAAGTTTGGGGCTGTTTGGACAACTTTGAGAATTTTCATGTTCTGGGTACCTGGTATTTTGGTGAAAATATTCTAAGTAAATCCCAACAAGGAATTTGGTCAGTATTTTCTAGGATTTGAAGGTAATGATCTAAGTGACTAAGTTAGGTGAATATTTAGGTGGAAATACGAATTTTTACAACACTCCCACTCAGCTAAATGTTCATACTGACTAGTCCTAATTTTGACCTAAGATATTCAAACTTGTCTCTAGCTAATGGTTTGGTAAGTATGTCTGCAATCATTTCATCGGTAGGACAGTAAACTAATCTAACTAAGTTACTCTCTATAGCTTCACGTATGAAATGATGTCTAATATCTATGTGCTTGGTTCTAGCATGAAAAGTTGGATTTCTACCTAATTGTATACATCCTTGATTATCCTGAAATAAAGTAATAGGCATTTTTTGACATAGGCCTAAATCTGTAAAGAGCTTTCTTAACCACATTGCTTCTTTTGTAGCTTCACAGGCTGCCATATATTCTGCCTCTGTAGTAGAAAGTGCTACGGTTGGTTGCTTTCTTGAATTCCATGAAATTGCTCCTTTACAGTAAAGAAAGGTGTATCCTGTGGTGGATCTTCTGTCTTCTAAATTTTGTCCCCAATCAGCATCAGAGTATCCCACAAGATCCTGTTCTGAATCCTTATAAGTGTATCTTAAGCAGATATCAGCAGTTCCTTTTAGGTATCTAAAAATCCGCTTAACTGCTGCAATATGATCAGATCCATAATTCTGATTATGTTGGCTGACAACTCCCACTGAATATGAGATATCTGGACGTGTTCCAAGCATGATATACATCAGACTGCCGACCATAGATTGATAAGGAAAGTCAGGGCTTTCAGATGGCACCAAGCTCTCTTGATTTGGTTGAGTTTTGACCAAGTTAAGGTTTGTCTCCATTGGGGTAGCTGCCGGTTTACAGTCTTCCATTTTGTACTTCTTTAGTATATCTTGAATATACTTGGATTGGCTTAGGGTAATAGTCTGGGTACTTCTGTCTATGGAGAACTTAATCCCTAAGTAGTAACTGAGTTCTCCTAGATTGGACATCTTGAACTCCTTAGATAGGCTGGATTTAGTGTCTTCCAATGTTTCTAGGTTATTGGTGGCTATAATAAGATCATCTACATATAGAGCTAATAGAACTGGATTTGCTCTATCTGGCTTATAGTATATACTATAGTCAGTATTACTCCTTTTGAAACTCTAAGATTCCAAATAAGAATCTATCTTGCAATTCCAGGCTCTCGGTGATTGTTTGAGACCATATAGTGACTTTTTAAGCTTGCAGACCAAATGGGGGTTATCTTGGTCAACAAACCCATCAGGCTGGTCCATATACACGTCCTCATCAAGTTCTCCATTCAAAAATGCAGTTTTTACATCCATTTGATGAATAAAAAACTTATATTTGGCTGCAACAGCCAATATTAATCTGATGGAATTAAACTTGGCTACCGGTGCAAAGGTCTCAGTATAGTCAAGTCCTTTTGTTTGAGAGTATCCTTTGGCTACAAGTCTTGCTTTGTATCTTTCAATTGTACCATCAGCCTTGTACTTTGTCTTGAAGACCCATCTGCATCCGATTGATTTTCGGTTGATTGGTAATTTGACTAAGTCCCAAGTTTGATTTTCCATCAGGGCCTGATATTCCTCAGTCATTGCAGATCTCCAAAACTTTGTCTGAGGGCTATTTAGGGCCTCTTTTACAGTCTGGGGTTCATCAATATGGACTGAATAGGCATAGGCTAAGTTTGTACCCTCATTAATATAGTAATTTGAGCTATTTCTTGTCCGATTTGATCTCCGGGCATTTGATACTGGAATGCTCACTTCTGGGATATTCCTGGGCACTGATTCTGGCTGAACCACGGTTGTAGAGTCCTCTGGAGTGAAAAAATTTTCATTGTTTTGCTCTGATTCAACCCTGACAATTGGTGGACTTGAGATCAAATTTTTGTCATCATCTGATGTCATTTTTTGTGAAAATTTTGAATTTTCATCAAACAACACATCCCTGGACTTGATCAGCTTCTTTGCTTTGGTATTGTAGAGTCTGTATGCCTTACTCTCATTGCAGTAGCCCAAAAATATGCATTTTACACTTTTTGGCTCAAATTTTGACTGATTTCCGGCCAGTTTTTTGGCATATGCTGTACACCCAAATATTCTTAGATGTTCTGCACTTGGTCTGTATCCATACCATGCTTCAAATGGAGTAGAATCACAAAGTATTCTGTTATAACTCCTATTTTTAAGATATACAGCAGTGGCAACTGATTCCGCCCAAAAATCATAGGATAATTTTTGATCATGGATCATAGATCTTGCCATATCAATTATTGATCTGTTAGCTTGTTCTGCTACTCCATTTTGCTGTGGCAAGTATGGTACAGTAGTCTCTTGCTTTATCCCATGAATTTTGCAGAAGTGGATGAAGAGTTTTGAGGTATATTCTCCACCATTGTCAGAGCGTATTTTCTTGATTTTTTCACCAGTTTCTCTCTCCACCATGGCTTTAAACTCCCTGAGCTTAGACAGAGCTTCTTCCTTTCTCTCCATGAAGTAGACCCATGTGTATCTTGTATAATCATCAATAAAAGTGATTAAATACTTCATCCCGCCTAAGGATAAATTTTGCATAGGTCCACACAGATCTGAGTGAATTAGATCTAATTTTTTCTTAGTTTTGATTAACCCAGAGCTCTTGAACGGTTGTCTGGCTTGTTTCCCATATATGCAGGCTTCACAGTGCTCCAAATTAGCTGGGGGATCAATTTTCACTCCAGAAATTAGCTGATCTTTGATCATTTTACGCAAATAATCAAAATTGATGTGTCCAAATCTCCTGTGCCAAAGCATTGGTGTTTCTTCATTTAAGTTACTTATATTGGCTTCCAGATATGATGGAATATAAGTCAACTTGTATAGATTCTGATCTCTGATGCCCGAAGCAATATGGGCACCATTTTGATCAGTGATCCTGCATCCAGAATTGTCAAAACTGAAACTGAGTCCTTCTGCTGTGGCCTTGCTTACAGAGAGTAGGTTCTTGGCTATTTCTGGTACATAGAGTACTTCTTTAAAGGTCAGTGTATGGCTTCCTTCACTGCTTCTAAGGTTTACTTGGATAGTTCCTTCTCCCACTGCATCAAGTGTTCTATCGTCACCCATGAAAACCTTCTTAATTAGAATTTCTTGATATTGGGTAAAAAGTTCTTTTTGGTGTGTAAAGTGTTGAGAAGCTCCAGAGTCAATATACCACGTCTGAGAATCCTTGTTTGTGGTCATATTTAGTGCAGATATGAATAGTCTATCTTCAGTTGTTGCAGCATTTCCATATTCAGGCTTCTTTTGCTGATAATCTCTCTTTTTGAAACACCGGTCTGAGGTGTGTCCTTTCCTTTTGCAGTAGTTGCAAAATAGGTTGCTGTTGCCTTTGTAGGGTCTTGGGTACCTCCTTTGTTGGTTATCATTGCTTATTAAAGCATTTTCTTCTTCCTTCTTATTGGCGCTTGATTTTCTTAATTCTTCATCCAGGAGCCTTCCATATACGTAATTTAAGGTCAAATCTTCAGTTCTGGACTCTAGGGCTGATACAAGGCCCTGAAACTTGTCTGTCAGGCTATTCAGGATGGTAACTATCACATCCTCATCAGTAGTTGGTACGCCCACAGATTCCATCTCATCTACCAGCAGGGTAATTCTGTTAATTAGATTTTGATTTCTTCTCCTGGCAGCATCTTTGTAGTAAAGAATTTTCTTCTCAGATACATTTTCTTGGCAGCTGAACAAGACTGGTAGGTGTCTTCTAACGCTTTCCAGGCATTCTTTGCCGTTTTTGCTCTTGAGCATTGAATTAGCAATTTGTCCTTGACATTAAGGCAAATGCAGTTAAAGGCACTTTGTTCTTTCTTCTGGTACTTTAAGGCTTCCTCTCCCACGTTTTTAGGAGGGCATTCTTCTCCCATGACAATATCCCAAAGGCCTCTTTCTTGTAGCAGCATCTTCATCTTCACCTTCCACACTTGATAGTTAGATCCATCCAACTTTTCAGCAGAGGGAAAAATTCCAGTAATAGCAGTAGTAGACATTGCAGAGAGTGACAGCTTGGGGCTCATAACCTGTTGTAAGAGTCTTGGAGATATTGGAAGTGATTGGGAGAACAAGTAGATTATGTGGTTTTCACTTAATGATTTATTGAATGTAAAAGTGGTATTTATACTTTTACCTGGTCTTGGCATTACAAACACGTAGAATAGGTTAAGGAAGGTCCCAAGAACATGTGTGCAAAGTTTGGGGCTGTTTGGACAACTTTGAGAATTTTCATGTTCTGGGTACCTGGTATTTTGGTGAAAATATTCTAAGTAAATCCCGACAAGGAATTTGGTCAGTATTTTCTAGGATTTGAAGGTAATGATCTAAGTGACTAAGTTAGGTGAATATTTAGGTGGAAATACAAATTTTTACAACAAATTCTTCATCCAGGAGCCTTCCATATGGGTAATTTAAGGTCAATTCTTCAGTTCTGGACTCTAGGGCTGATACAAGGCCCTGAAATTTGTCTGCCAGGCTATTCAGGATGGTAACTATCACATCCTCATCAGTAGTTGGTATGCCCACAGATTCCATCTCATCTACCAGCAGGGTAATTCTGTTAATTAGATTTTGATTTCTTCTCCTGGCAGCATCTTTGTACTAAAGAATTTTTGTCTCAGATACACTTTCTTAGCAGCTGAACATAACTGGTAGTTGTCTTCTAATGCCTTCCAGGCATTCTTTGCTATTTTTGCTCTTGAGCATTGAATTAGCAATTTGTCTTTAACATTAAGGCAAATGCAGTCAAAGGCACTTTGTTCTTTCTTCTGGTACTTCAAGGCTTCCTCTCCCATGTTTTTTGGAGGGCATTCTTCTCCTATAACAATATCCCAAAGGCCTCTTTCTTGTAGCAGCATCTTCATCTTGACCTTCCACACTTGGTAGTTAGATCCATCCAACTTTTCAGCAGAGGGAAAAATTCCAGTAGTAGCAGTAGTGGACATTGCAGAGAGTGACAGCTTGGGGCTCATAACCTGTTGTAAGAGTCTTGGAGATATTGGAAGTGATTTGGAGGACAAGTAGATTATGTGGTTTTCACTTAATGATTTATTGAATGTAAAAGTAGTATTTATACTTTATACCTGATCTTGGCATAACAAAGATGTAGAATAGGTTAAGGAAGCTCCCAAGAACATGTGTGCAAAGTTTGAGGCTGTTTGGACAGCTTTAAGAATTTTGATGTTCTGGGCACCTGGTATTTTGGTGAAAATATTCTAAGTAAATCCAGACAAGGAATTTGGTCAGTATTCTCTAGGATATGAAGGTAATGATCTAAGTGACTAAGTTAGGTGAATATTTAGATGGAAATGCAAATTTTTACAACAGGGGTATGGTTACTGCACACTATGAAAGTGAGTTAGGAATTCATGTAAACTACCATGATGATAAATAAAAGCACTTTTATACTGCACTGCTAAGTCTTTACAATCCCTGCAGGATGCATGTGTGTATGGAACACAAGTAGCAGTTGCAATGCTAACAAATAAAGTTTCTATTAAAACCATAATATATATTTAACTTTGGGATACATTTTGGATCTGGCAAATGCAGTTGGGTTATAGAAAATTTGCATTGGTCATGGATTTTTTTATCATATTAGGGCTGCGCAATTTATAGTGCCCAAAGCTTATTGAAGTATGGGATTGTGACCAGATTGGGATGATTCACATTAACTATTAGATATAGCATTAAAAGTAACAACTTTATTAATCAAATAATCATCATGACTTATACAAAGCCTACAGAATGCATAGGGAGACAAATATTGACCCAGACATGCCAACTATATGACCAGAAAATGTGCCAATTGTAGGTTAAGAATATTTACAATAAGGGTGATAAGGGTTAGGAGGAGGAATTGTAACCCTGAGGGATCAGAATCAAGAATGTAAGAAAACTAATCCAAAGCAATTCTAAAGAGTTTGAGAGCAGTATAGGGTATTACATCCCCCAGACCCCTGGCATTTTTATTCTCTAGTGGACTGCATCTCCCAGGCTTATGTCAAAGAATGCCTATTACTTCATTTTAAGATAATCAACGATGTATACAATTAGGTAGAAATCCAATTTTTCATACCAGTACTAAGCACGTGGATATTAGACATTGCTTCATATGTGAAGCTATAGAGAATAGTCTAGTTAGCTTAGTTTACTGTCTTACAGATGCAATGATTGCAGGCATATTTACCTAAGTATTAACTATAGAAAAATTTGAATATCTTAGGTCAAGATTAGGACTAGTCAGTGTGAACATTTAGTTGAGTGGGAGTGTTGTAGAGATTTGCAGCTCCACCTAAATATTTACCTAACTTTGTCACTTATACAATTACCTTCAAATCCTAAAAAATACTGACCAAATTTCTTGTTGGGATTTACTTGAAATATTTCACCAAAATATGAGATACCCAGAACATGAAAATTAGATAAGTTGCCCAAACAGCCCCAAGCTTTGCACATATGTTTTTGGGATCTTCTTAAGCCTATTCTATGTGTTTGTTATGCCAAGATCATGTAAAAGTAAAAATACTACTTTTACATTCAATATTTCATTGAGTGAACACCACATAATCTACTTCGCCTCTCAATTGCTTCCAATATCTCCAAGACCCTTACAGCACTATTAGTGCTTTCAATCAGTCTTACATAGGAACCATTGCTTTATTACAACTCTGGATGATACCAATGGACCAAGATAGTGACATGCATTCAGATTGTTGCAAGATTTTTAGAGATATTAGGAGTGATTTAGAGAACAAGCCAAATATGTGGTTCTTACTTAATGCTTTATTGAGTATAAAAGTAGTATTAATACTTTTACTTGGTTTTGGCAGAGCAAACATGCAGAATATCTTTAGGAAGGTCACAAGAACATATGTACAAAGCTTTGGGCTGTTTGAACAACTTATCAATCTCTAATACTCTGGAACCCTGATATTGTGGTGGAAATAATCCGAGTAAATCCCAACAAGGAATTTGGTCAGTATACTCTAAGATTAGCCAGAATTCTCCACGATTTTTAGCCAATGATCTAAGTGACTAAGTTAGGTGAATATTTAAGTGTAATTAAGAAATTTACAACAGCAACTTTGTAAGCATTGTAGTGAAAAGTTGTTGATTCCAGGTAATAGAAGTATGTCAATTGCAGCAGGTGTAGTATCAATGTCCGATTTAAATCATTATTGGAAGTCAGAAAAATTCCAAATGTCACTTCCCAAACAATTTTGGCATTACCTTTTTGGATTCCATATCTTTCGATTCTGCCTATAAGTTCACATGACTGCTGCGGATAGACCAGCAACCTTTACAGCTAGCAGTCAATGAGCGGGGGCATTTAAGAGGTAGTGTTAGGCACTTTTTAAGGAAACGCGATGAATTTGGAGAAAACATGGCTAGTAATGGCGGATTTTTCATTGTTTCCACAAATCTTGACATATGAAATGATTTCCGTTAACAAGACTAGAATAACAAATACAACCGCGTGTTATTACGTAATTTCTTGAATCTTTACTATATGTGGGAATACTAACTCCATCCATTACCACCGCTGTGTATAGAAACCATAACGTTTCACGCACAAGGACTAATAAAAATACAGAGAAGAGATACCAACAAGAACAAGTATTAGAGCTTAATAAAGAAAGCCGATCTTTGGTACATGCGTGAAAGCGAGCCAAAACAGTATTTAGGTTGGCGAACATTGGCCGGGCTACGGAAGTTTGCTGAGGAGAAGTCTTAAATTTGGATTTGGAACGCATACAATGTGGAACGCATACAATATCAAATCACCGGTATTTCGAAGAAATTGAATGGGGATTTGATTATCCTATCATGGACACCTACTACTCCGTTTACCCGATGGAATTCCGACAAAATTCAACGGCAACTAATGATATTCGCGACAGTCGGTGAATATTCTAACCAAACTAGGGCGAGGCGCACCTGAAAATTGGAGCAATTTTATCGCCAGTAAAGACAAGGATGCATCTGGACAGGTTCTCGCAAGGATTCTGCGGAAGTTCAAGAATGGGGGTATAGGTGGGGCTAAAGTATTGTATAAAATAGTCGTCTCCAGGTCATTCTCCCATACCTCATCCTACAGATCATTCTTCTACACCAGCATCACCAAATGAACTACTCTATGCTTTCATCACGCTCAGTATTAGCGGGGATTGGGATTGTTGGAGGAGTTGCGGTAACTTACCATCTCTCAGGTAGTAAGACATCAGGAACAAAACCTTCAGCTTCCTTTACTAACTCTCTGCAGCGAAATTCTTCTCAAGCTCAAGCAAGGCCGCGATTAGTGCAAGACAAACCAGACTAAATGCGGATAGTACCCCCTTACCAAAATTCGGATTCACTGCTACGGTATGTAGTATGGATGGTCATCAAGTAACCTGATTAGGCAGCTTATGAAATCGCAACCCTGTAGCTTAAATCTAGCCAAGAGGTGTCTCCTGATTGCAAACGACTTGTGTTTTCCTTACCCGAGCCAACTCAGACACTGAAGAACTATGCCACCTCCCACGTGTTGGTCAGGAATGGATGGACGATCAGACCATATTCCCCCATTTCAGAGCCGCACAGACTTGGAGAGATGGAGTTGCAGATCAAACACTATCCTGGTAGGATCGGGGTGATCTATTAAGCGATTTAGACTTGCCATTGACTAACCAGTGGCCTCAATTGCAGGTGGCAAAATGTCCGGCCATCTCTGCTCACTAGCTCCTGGCGACCAAATCACTGTATACGGTCCTATGACAGCCTACCGTCACAATGCGGATAAGCATCCCAACCTTGTCATCATGGCGGCCGGCACAGGGATAAACCCAGTGGTAAGCATGAAACCTACTTCTCTCATGCTGCTCTTGACATTGACATTTGTTCTAGTACCAGATGCTGCTGCATCTGCTGAAGCCCGAATCAAAAAACTCCCGTATCACCCTGCTCTATGCCAATCGCTCTCCCAGTGATATTCTTCTACGTTCCGAACTGGATACGTTGGCCAAAACTTACCCGGAGCAACTGAAGGTTCATTACACTGTTACTGATGCACCCGCCTCGTGGCAAGGCTTTGTTGGTAGGATTGACCAGAGCATGATTCAGAAAACAGTAGATCTTCACGAAGCGGGTGTAGATACAACCCGGGTTTTGATTTGCGGGCCACCCGGATTTGAGTCATCTCTTGCGGGGAAGAAGAGATTCTTTGGCTCTACAACTGGTATATTGAATGATGTTGGATTCAAGAAAGAGCAAATCAACATTTTGTAACAGATTCAGGAAAGCGCAAATCAACATTTTGTAATAGATTCAAGAAATAGCAAATCAACATCTTAGAACATTAGCTACACTACCTAATAAGCAAATCAACATTTGTAGAGTTGGTTGCACTAAATAAATCGCGGGATGCTACCATGTGAGTCATGGTGAGCGATTCCTAGGCTTTCTGAGTAAGCAATTCCCAGTCACGTCCATCTCAGTTAAATATCAATCTGGCGGCGGATCTTCACCCGTCTTGCAAGTATGACTATCCAAAACTCAATTCCTATCACGCCAGCTGCGAAATATCTTGAACAAATTGAATATCCATTCACCGATAAAGAAACCGAAACCTCAGTATTTAGATGGCTTATCTCCAATTTACCTACTAGTTCCTCGTTACTAGGTGTTTTAGTACGACCCTTTGCCACGCCCTCCCAGTTTCCCAACAGCACAGAGGAAGACGGAAGGATACCTTCAGATTGTCCAAGTGGTACTCCACTACTTTTTACCAACGTTCAATCACTCATAACCGGGGAGCTAAGTGATGTGGGGCAGGTCGGAGTCTTTCTGCACTACTTCGGTTCAAGCCTAAAAGTGTATGTGTCCACTGAGAGTGTGCTGTCCTTCGAAAAGCACAATGTTCAAGAAAATGGATATGCAGTATTTGAGAGAGAGGAAATGCAAACGCTATACGATGAGAGTGTTAGAGTGTTGACAGATATCCTTGATAACTGCTTCAACTTCCGTTTGACAGGTAAGAGGGAAGCCCCAACCCGTCCAAAAAAAGACCAGAATTCACAAGTTACCAGTAAATCTTTCTAGCGTAAATCAGCTATGGAGCACATGCTTCACCTCTCGAGGAAAAGTGGGATATCGAATTCCATCCTTCAAGTTGTCTCTCGCTTCCTCGAGTTTGCCCTTGGAAGGAGTGAACGTCGCAGAGAAGATGAAGCACAATCAAGAATTAATTGATGATAGTCTCTCCGATAAAGACCTTGAACAGGTAAGATAAATGATTGTGCCTACAATATCCCTACTAATGATTGGTCAGACGCTCGAATACAACAAGCTCAAATTTCCACGAGCGTATATGGATGATTGCGCTAAAATCTCGCACTGTCTACGTAGTAGCCGTACTGGACAGCCAGTTTCATGGGGCATGACACATGGAGATATGGCCGTGGCCTGCCTACATACACTAGGGGAGTATCGTCAACGTTCTCTAGGCCGTAAAGTCATGTACGAATTAGCCTTGAAGCATGTTGCGCTTCATCAAAGGCACCTACCATACAAAGCCGGTGAAACGGTATATGTGCACGCTGATACGGAAATTTGGAATGAAGCCACCGTAGAAATGATGCACAAGTGTGGATATAAGAATTTACTAACAAATGAATGGTTCTCAGTTGTGCTTGATGAGCACATAGACACTGCGAAAGAATAAACGTATATGTGCATTCAGATGAATGTAACTAGAAACTGATTTGTAGTCACAAAGCGGATTTAATCGTTTGATTTTATCCTAACACCGAGCATTTACGCCAAAGTTAATTGATCTTGATATTTTGAATTTGGGGTTCTCGAGAATGAAGAATTTGAATTTTTTCCTGATTTTGGTGAACAGGATTTTATTGTGCAGAAAGCATTCACTCTCGTTGTTCAAACTTTGGTGTCAGTAACATAGCCAGCATGTCGTCTGTAGTGAACAAGATCTTCAGAACCCATGGATATCCCCCTATCGTTCGTGCTGCAAACAGCAACAAGTCCCTGTTCCAGCATTTGAACCTATTGAAAGACAATGGTGTTGGAACTAAAGTGGTATGGCTGGTATTTTTCAACTAGACCGCCCGATCTTCTGACTAAACCTCTTCTCTTACTTCTGTTGCAGACCATCACCAAATGGCTGGATAAAGGTTACAAAGACAGCTACTACCTCGTCACAAAAGTCAACCTGAGAACCGTAGAGTATCGTTTCGCTGCGGCGGTCCTTTGTAAACTTCATTTGCTAAGCAATACTCTTCTCCGCATATAGGATTTACAACATGGAAAAGCTTGGGGAGTCAAATACTGGAAAGGTTGGTTTATACATTACACTGCTTTTTATTAGACCTCCTTCTAATCACGATTTTCCCTCAGGACGCCCTGAGACCGGCAAAGTACAGGAGATTCGAGGTGGCCTCAAGTTCAACTGGAAGCCTTGGCCCGTTCGTTCTTAGAAATTCATTCGATCAACACTCTCTATCATATCCATAATTCACATCACGCAAAGACATCTCACAACCAAAATTCGAATAAAGAGTCTACTTGTTTGAAGTAACATTATATAGTGGATTTATTTCTTACAGAAATACGTGCAATACACCAAAACGCAAAATTTTCCATATAAAACGTCACTTAGTTCTAATGAGTTGATATCGAGATTACTAACATATGGGATGTGGACGAAGATTAAATATAAAAGTGGTCTAAGACGAGGATCTCAACTAAGGTTTACTGTTGTTTGCACTCAGGCGCTTGGGCGTTGGCAGTAGGATTCGTGACTTCATCATCATCATCATCATCGTCGTCGTCATCGACCTCATCTTCGTCCATGTCGAACTCACCTTCAGAGAAGTCCTGAGGGTATTCGTCATCGCTCATGTTTTCATATTCCAAGGCTTTGCCAGTGAACCAGTCGATAGCATTGGGAATAATCTTCTCCTTGAACTCCTCACCGAGTTCATAATCAGCGTCCAGTCTCTCATTGAACTCATCTTCCTCAGTCTCGGAGATATCGTCAGGAAGCTCCACGGTTTCGAAGAAACGGAAGAAAGTCTCAGCCGGGACGGTGCGCTTAACAACACGGGTTTTGTTGGAGCTCTTATGACGTTGCTTCTTGGTTTCAACAGTCACACTGAGATCCTTGCCCTCTTTCCACTGGATCTTTGTTCTGAAAACCGAGTTAACATCCACCTGTACCATCATCAAATATAAGCCATGTGGAACTAACCCTTCAGAGTGGTCAAACACCAGCTCTCCGTTCTCCGAGGATTGCTTGTAGTAATAAGTCTTGCTTAAAACGGAGTTTTCGAAGTACTCATTTTCCGAGAACTCGAAGTCAAGTTTAAAGCCCTTGGGAGCAGGGGGTAAATAGTGGCTCACGACTCAACACCCGTACTATTAAGACTTACCGGATTGCTGTCCAAGTAGGACAAACGGATATCCTTCAATTGCTTCAGTGGCTCTTGGTCATTCTCGGTAATCAACTCACTGATATGAAAGTGATTGCTCAAGGCTGTCAACCAAAACTCGGGAATTCCACGTGCACTTTCCTCGGAAACCTCCTCTTCGTTTTCGGCCAGCAGTTCTTCTGTTAGCTCTTCGTCCACCTTCTTCCCGGCTTCGATTTCCTCAGTAGCAGGTTGAACCTCACCTTGGATGATCTGACTACGCTGTTGGAAGAGTGGTTCGCTCAGCTTGTTGTATTTCTTCTCCAATTCCAGAATTTCCATGTGGAATTTGGCCTCGAGAGCAAGGTACTTGGTCTGTAGGCCAGATAAACGATAAATAGAGAATACTCGAGAGCAAAGAACGCATCATCTTACTTGCAAATTCTTTAAAGCAAATACACGCTCTTTAACCTCCATTGGCAAGGCTCTGATATTGGCAGAATCACCCATCAAAGCACCAATCCTTCCCTCCAAATCCTCGAAATTGGAGGAAATCTCCTCGCTCAAGCTAGACAAACCAGGGGGCTTCGAAGAACTGATGGGTGAAGTGAAGCTAGGCGTATTGTTGGGTGTGGGGGAAACAAAATCGGAGTTTCTATTGTTCTTGATATCTACACCAGCTAGATGAAACAGAGGAAAAAGAAAAGCGACCTCAGATTATTTTCTTGGAAACAGAAGAACTCGTGTATTGAAAAGAATCCGGTACCTGGATGACTGTCCATTTTAAAGTTCTACCTCTGGGTGGGTTAGGAAAAGGAAGGGAAAACTTGGGATATCAATGGAATTGCTTGGTTAATCCCTGGTTATCTCTGAGCCGGTATGGAAGGTCCATCAAATTTTTAGGAAAAAAAAATACTCATCATATGTTGTTATCATTATTAATAAATCCTTTTATTAAACAAAAATAGGACAGGAATTGGTAAACGCTATAGACAAAAGAACGGCAAGTCTAACTATTTCTCAGCAGGATCGGTTTTATTGACCGCCAGAGAATCGTCATCCCGAGCAAACCATATCAAAGTTGCAATGCCAAGGATGGCAGATAGGATGCATCCCACAAGCGCCCAGATTCCTTTGGCTGTAAATTTCCCAGGCAATGGACTGGGTCCATCGTAATAACCACCCAGGTCCAGCCCTTCCTTTCCTACCGCATTCCCGGTGGTCTTGATTCCTTGAGCAACACAATGATCAATCGATTGCTGTGGTATCTTCATACTAGCCTGTATCTGCTGAGGTGCCTCTACAATGGTGGCGGCCAAGCCAGACTCCAGATGCCATTCAATGTGGCAGTGGAAGAGCCAGATACCTGGGTTATCCGCTCGGAACCTGATTACTACATAACCCTGTGCAGGAACCTGAACGGTATCTCTGCGAACTGGGTTGGCCTGTTCTTTTACGGGATTGTTGATGTGGTCGTATCCGCCAGCATTCTCCGCACTACGTCCCATCACCTGGAACTGATGCCCATGTAGATGGAAGGGATGGGCGTCGGCATCCCAGTTGTTGATTACCAACTCGATCATTTGATTATGCTCAATGACAAAGGCATTACTATGCTTGCCGTAGACCCTCACATCACTGGCCAATTGACCCATACTAGCTGCTGTAAACAGAGGCGGTACCTGTGAAGGGAGGTATGTCACATTGTTGAACATGCCACGGTTGACCCCATTATCCAAGACATTAAAAAAGACATTGATTTCTATGCGGTTGTCCGGGGGTGCGGAGGATGCGGCAGTGACTGGCACCAAGCTAGTGTCATCAAACGATGCTTCTGCAGCAGTGCTCTGAGGGACGTACAGTGGGGCGTTGTTGTCGTAGATGATAGTTGCGTTAATGTTTGGGTTTAGGTTTGGGTTTACGGCAGGGAACATGCCAACATCAATATCGGCATGCATAACGAAGTTGTTGCTGGTGGAATTTTTCGCGCGCACCAACACCGAATAGCGCTGAGCCGCAGTGATCGGTAGACTTTGGACAATTTTGGTGTTTACATCAACCCCGTCTACCTCAATAATTTCCAGGTCGTGACCGTCAATATGGAAATCAAACATAGAGAAGGCAGACATGTTGACTATCCGTAAACGGTAGACTTTCCCTGGGACGAAGCTGAACGTAGCGTTCTGCGATCCATTTATCCCGCCAGCATCTGGGACTGGCTCCCCTCCAGATGGGTTGAAAATACTTAGATACTTGGCCAAGAGTACGTGGTGCTCTTCATAATACCAGTCAGCCAGGGTTACGATATACTCGGCATCGTAGGTATACTGTTCCTTTTGTGCATGCAGCACAATTGGTGCACGGAGGCCGTCTACGTATTGGCCGCGGAAATGACTGTGAATCCAGTAGGTCCCATGTTGCGCGATTGGAATGTTGTATGTATAATTTCCACCGGGTGGGATGGGGCTGGTGAAGCCGAGTGTTATTCAGTGGTCTCAACTAAAAATGTTTTGCCAAGATTGCCTACCATTGGTGAACCATGGCTGCCCCGTCATAGTAGTTTGTTCCATTCTGTAGAATTCCGTGAGCATGCAGAGTGCTGCCAACATCTAGTGAGTTGCGCTAGTAAATGGCAGAGGTGAGAATGAGGACGATCGGGAGAATATCATAAAACAACCACTTACCACATTGATGATCAAATTATCACCCACAGTCGCCTCCAAAGGGGGAGCTCTTAAATAAAGAAAAAAATCAGATAAGCTTGATGCGATAAGGCTCAAGAAAACTCAAGTACGGGAATTGTCCGTTCACGCCAATGGCTCTTCGTGGATGACCACCGGTTAGATCAACGTTGTTCACATAGGTAAGCTCCCAGTTGTAGACCTTGTCGGCGCCTCGAGCCAATGAACCTAGAGCGATGCAAGCAAGAAGTATCCTATTGAGAGACTTGGCTATCATGATTGACTCCTTGTGCACAATAGGAATGATGAAGAGTGAAAAAATGGGGAACATCAGTTGCGTTTAAAAGCAACCAGCCATGGGTCGCTGCAAACCTGAACTTATCAGATCATAGTAGAAATAAATATATCGCAGACCACTGTAGTGAAATTAAGGGGGTAAGTTGGATTGCATGACTCAGATTCAGACCCATTTGGGGAAATTCCAACAAGATGGGGTAATTGAGGAATGAGTGAGGAATGAGTGAAGAATGAGTGATCTGTTTGACTGACTAGCAAAATGCGCTCGTGTGTATCCTCAACCCTGGCCTGAGCAATGATTGGTAAGGATGTTCGATCAGACCAAGATTATCTGATAAAGCGACCATACTGTTTAAAAATGTAACCAACTTTTGTATCGAAAACTTTCATACGTTCAACAACATAACTGGGTACTCTCCCTATACATCTGTCTGAGTCACAAATAGTGCTCTTTGTGTACCATTTTTTCCGGATATAACCTTTTGTTTTCATTGCAACGGGCAATAGTTGGCCCCAATTTTTCACAAAACCTTGTTTGGGAACTGCCTAGGCTCCAAGTGGTATAATTCAACAGGTGACAACAGCCAAGTCATCCAGTATTAAGTAATTTTTCCATGTCTTTGTGTTACTACTCTCCGGTCGTGCTTATCACAAGAACAATGAACAACAATAATGCCGATTAAAACGTCACATTGAAACGGGCTGGCTCCTTACGGTTATGTGCTATCTGATTCCCTGGCGCCGAATCCTCTCTAATTCCACATTTATTAATGATTAAGTGGACGTAGTAATTCATAAGGAGTGAAATAGCACAACGGTTGGTTAGGATCAAAGACGGTCGCTGATTGCCTTTCTAAAATTTTGCACATAAAATGAAGTTGCATCGTTACCCTCCGCATTAGAATCCTTCTCTATTCTTCTCCTTGTCACCAAACCGTAGCCTAGCTGAGGTGATTCCTTATTCTATATCAGATGGCCAAGGATTTATTCAGTATTCCGATCTTTTTCATTCTCTTCCGAGAGACAATTGAAGCTGCCATCATTGTTTCGGTGCTGCTTTCTTTCCTGTCCCAAGTATACCATAATGATACTGCATTGCACCGGCGCCTGAGAAAGCAAGTTTGGTTTGGTACACTACTTGGTCTTCTGGTTAGTTTATGCATTGGTGGAGCTTTTATCGCAGTATGGTACACTGTTGCCTCCAACTTGTGGGCCAAGAGCGAAAAGCTGTGGGAAGGATGCTTCTCATTGATTGCTGTGATCATGATTAGCGTAATGGGACTTGCCATGCTGAAAACAAAACGTATGCAGGAGAAATGGAAGGTCAAACTTGCCAACTCCATGAACGACAAAGAAGCCAAAGGGATTCGTGCCAAATCAAAGAAATACGCCCTGTTTCTATTACCGTTTATCACGGTAATGAGAGAGGGTCTTGAAGGGCTCGTGTTCATCGGTGGTATATCTATCAGTGAGCCTGCCAGCTCGATTCCTATCGCTGCCATCTGTGGTATTCTTGCGGGTTGTTTCGTTGGCTGGTTGCTGTACAGGTATGTTGTTTTCGCCAAATAGGATGGCTGATTTTCCTGTACTGACTGGATCTTAGGGGTGGGAACATTGTAAAATTCCAATGGTTTTTCGTGGCTTCTACCTGCATCTTGTTCTTGGTGGCAGCTGGACTCTTTGCCAGAGCCATCGGGTTCCTTGAAGCTCATGTATGGGCACTTAGAACCGACGCTGCCAATGCCGAGGCTGACGAGGAAGGTGGGATTACCTTCGATGTCCGCACAAATGTTTGGTAAGGAATACATAGATTGAGCTCCACTGTGCGGTGTTCTAATCGATATCTCCATGTAGGTATCTTGACTGCTGTAATCCTGAGAACCCTAACGCTGGCGGCTGGCAAATTTTCAATGCTATTCTTGGTTGGAATAATGTTGCATCGATAGGCACCATTCTTGGATACGTGCTGTATTGGTTAGCAATCGCTGTATATCTCATCTTCTTGAAACTTCACCAAGGTCGTACCAGAAGAAGAGTTGATTCGAACGACAAATCTGATATTGAGTACAAAAGCTTGGGGATAACCAACGGTCCATAAATACCATCCTGCTGATACTTCTCTGTAAAATTCCCTCCCACACAAAGAATTTTTGTTTTATAAAGCTTCTTGAAATTCATTACTAATATTCGATTGATCTAAAATAAACATCACTGAACTTCATGCCACCATGGCTACTCAATGCCATTAAATCGAAAGGTGCTTGTAAGGTTGCTTTGGCTACAAAATAAAATCCTATCACTAAACTTTATGTAAGATTGTGCGGCTCACAGGCCCCAGGATACCTTTGGGGCTACTCAATGCCATTATTTTGAAAGTATGGTTGCTTGGTTAGAGTTTAAAAACCCACAATTTATTTCACACAATCTAAGGTGCGATCGCTTGATTTAAGCGTAATTCAATTCAGGGTGCAAAGGTCACCTTGTTGATATCAGGGAAGGGGAACTTGTCCAAAGCCGAGCGGGCATTGTCCCTACCAGTGATATCGACAAATACTGACATGAATTGGTTGGCCTTAAAGTCATCCTGGATACTAGGGGCGGTAAGCACCACTGCTCCCTTCTCTTGGCCTTGAACAGCGCCATTGACCTGAACTAGGGTGGAGTTGAATGGGAAGGAAAGCTTCCATTGGTCAGAGATAACACTTCCGGGCTTTTGGGAGGAGACTTTGATCTACAATAGTGTTTGACAACCGAAATTAGCCCTGTAATCAGATAGATGATGTTTCACTGGTTTACTTACACCCATCTGGAATTGGTTAGATTCTAACTTGAGATTGCTGAAGGTCACCAAAAAGTCGCCAATGGTTCTATGAATTAAAAAGTCGCTAGGTTGAGTTGCTGGCACGGAAGCGTCAGGGATACCACGGCGAGCCCTTCTACGGAGAGTGGTGCAAGTGCCTAGGTCTGTCCAGACATTCTGGGAATTGGATCCCGGAGTATCGTTCTGAGTCCACCATTTCGCTTGCCAGAGATGGCCATTATAGGTGACCTTTTGAGCACCGTTATAAGCGGTACTTGAACTCCAAGCGGCTACTCCACTGCATGAACCCCCTGGTGTAGTAGTGGGTGTTGAGGAAGTCGCACTTGTTGTCGAAGGAACGCTTGAGGTGGGCTTGGTGCTAGATACGGAGGTAGTTACAACGGTTGAGGTGGGTGGAACAGTGGTAGCAGACGAAGTAGTGGATGTCGCAGTTATAGTGGTACCAGAACCATTTCCAGTACATCCACTAATAGCATTCCAATAACCAGCGGTCACACCAGGGGCCTGACCTTGGGTATACCAAAGCGCCTTCCAAATATACCCGTCGTACGAAACGACAGAGCCTCCAGGATAAGAAACGGATTGAGCCCAAGTACTGGCGGATTTGCAGGAAGGAAGATTTGGTTTGACGTTGCAGCCACCCCCATTCTTCAGGAACTACATGATTTTCCATAGAAAAAAATTTGATGAGAAAAGTAGCCTTGTAGCTAAGTGGTTACTGCTAAGTTACCGCTTTGGTTGCTTGTCCATAGTTCTGGCTGCCAACACTATTTCCCCACGCTTGTGAAGCATCCCAGAACATTACACCGCCAAAACTGGTGAAATTGGCTCTGGTTTGTTGAGCGACAGTCTGTAACTGATCAATAGTAATATAGCTGCGGATGCAAAATTAGCAACGTAAGCAACTAGTCCTAATCAGGAAGAATATCTCACCCTGATCCAGCAGCTTTAGGTGCAGCCGGGGCACCGATGTAAACTTTAACGTTGGGGTTTGGAGAGATGTGAGTTGCCCAATAGTCCCAAATGCCGTAGTTCCAAGCTTGGAAGTTGTTGTAATACTGCAAACCACCTATAGGTCGAACAACGTATCAGTCTGGAGCTGTACGTTCGATATAGGAGATCCACTTACATGGATTGTTGTAAAACTGGACAAAAACTAAATCGAACCACGCATTGTTCAAGGTGCTGCTTAGCTGGCCATCTAAGATTTCGGTAGATGCAACAATCAGAAAACACTCGTTTTCATTTGGATAAGAAGTCACCAGTACGTACCAGGGTAAACACATTGGGGAGCAGCAGCAATCAAGTATTTCTTGCTTTTATCTTGCTGGTAGTATGAGCGAAGCTGGTTGACAAATGCCACATACCCAGTAGGACCTCCGCCTTCGATATCGAGATCAACTCCATCAAAGACGGCGTCACCAAATGGTCTAGTATCGGACTTTCCACCAAGGAATAGGTTCCTAATTGCCAGCATTGTTATTCTCAGTACGGAATTTAATCTGACCAATCAGAAACTTACCAAACTTGGGTGGCAAAACCTTGGGCTTGTGCGTCATTCTGGAATCCGTACGATCCACCTGCTCCTCCCAGAGAAAGAATGATCGATTTACCACGGGATTGACAGTACTTGATATCATCACCAATGCTAGGGCAATTGACCATGTTGGTTCCCGGGAAGGTGGCATTGTCTTTGACGTTGCAAGTCTAAAGAGGAAACTGTTAGAGAAAAGTGGAGCAATGGCTGAGGACTGATGAAGTACATTAGCCAGGTTCAGCTCAGGAAATCCGCCCTTGCCAAAGAAGGTGTTCAGAAAAGCTGCGTGCGTAGAGGTCATTAGTTCCTATTGGGATTTTTGTACGCCACTTGTAGAACTTACAAACTGGGATCACATCAACGGTGTCATCTTGGCAATAATAAGCCAAATTCTTCTGCCAACCACTAGAGTCGCCGCCACCACCACCGTAACTGTTCTGACCCCTGGATTTGTGAAAGATTGACATGAAAAGTAATCCATTTAGTAACGCCAGTAGATTCACTTGGTTATAACGGTGCTTTACCAGTCTACAGGATGAGAATTTAGTGAACGTTACAAGGTTGATTAGTGTTAAACAAAGATACATACATGCTACAAGATTGTTATTGCAAGTGGCCTATCAGAAAGCGTTCAACGTATTTAGAACATTTCCCTCTACTTTACATCGTAAATGGCACCTACATCAAACGCTACAGCGGAACGGGTGACCAAGAAGGAACCAGCCAAAGCAAGGAGAGTTTTTGCGCGAGGACCCATAGGGACTAAGAGAATTGGACGCTTTCTGAAGTTCTGATCAATAGCACGGGAACTTTTATACTTTCTTACCTCCGCAAGACGCTTCACACCAGCGGAATCTCTTTAGTTCACTGCACCGTTAGCTCATTACATGGGTAATTCGTGATACTTAATTTTACCATTTTGGTCCTCCGGCAATTTATCAGGTCACAGTCGACAGTGTTGGTTAGCGAGAGATTGCTTGACCTACTGGCAGCGGTACTTAGTTGGCAAAGATCAGCATCTTACAAGCCTCCTTACTGTGTAAGATGGGCAGTTGCCATGGTAGACCATGTGATGGCGCTGTAGGACAGGTGTATGGATATAGCAAGAAATTCCTCGTCAAGAGAACCTCAAAATGGATAAATTTCTGATCCTGAGAAATTAGCACTTCGATGCCAGTAATGGTATTGTGTCCACACCGGAGTTGCCAAGGATTGGACTGGGCAGCTCATCGGAGATTCCTTTTTTGCCCTCATTTTTCTCTTTTGAGGTCGTTGATGATTGCCTGCGTCACCGTGCTCAAGAGCCAATGAATGAATATTCACTCGGTACTTGGTGCTGGGGTGGAATATATACGTAGTCAACGACCAGCTATAAATAAGCATTAGCATCGATGAGGGACCGGAATATGCATGGTTGCACTCAAAGTCCTTAGGCGCTAGGCTCGATATGCGAAAAGCAACCGTCGGCAAAGAATTCAGACTCGATATGTGAAGGTAACGAGGCAAAGGACTCGATATGTATAATGCGAGTGGAGTAACCGAAAGCTCATAGAAATACGCACTTCAACGCGAATGACCCATATAGGGCTTGACATGTATGCAGGGAAATTCTATTCTCGTGTGCCGTATTATGCTGTGGCTTTCAGCGGTAACACCATCCTCTCTTTCCCAGGATTAAAGAGACAAATATGGCGAAAAAGAGGGAACCGCTGATGCGATGGCAATAAAAAGAGCATTCCAGGTAAAGCGCTCTTGTTAGCACTCTCAAGCACTTCTAATGAGCGGGAAGAATCATTGTTTGAGACGTTGCTGTATTTGGAGCAGAAATTTTTTGATCGAATCCAATAGGGTCGAGGGGCATCAAGAACCGACGATTGTGGTGAATTGAAGCCCAGTATTCTCTTTATGGTATCATTCAAAATGAATTAACATTCGAATCGGGGCGCTAGTCAAACAATGTTAAGATTATTCGTTATAAAGAAATGATCCAGATTAGGAAGGGTGGTTTGGAAAATTTATCGAAGCCTATAAAAGTGCTTTTACCTGATTATCCGCAAACCATTCTTCTCTTCTACTCTTACAATTTCTACACTTTCCACCAAAGATTCGTGACCAAAAATGTCTGTCCACGAAGCTCAAAACGCGCAAACGGAGTCAGTCCCGGTCTCTTTCTTGCCTACCACTGCAAATGACTCTTACATTGATGAAGATGAAAAGAAGCAACCCGAAAAGCCCGAGGAAAAGGGATCACTTTATCAACGCTATCGTCTCTACTTCCATATCGCTGCGGTGGTATTGTATACTGGATATATGATCGCCGCATGGATTCTTCATGGACGTGACACCCTTGTCATGTCGCTGATCTGGGCATTTGTTTCGTTAAAGATTATGTTCTACCACGTGCCCACCACCATCCTTACCAAGCCTTTGGGCTGGTTCTTTTCGACCTTGATTAGATTTGCCATGAGATTCCCTAGTAAAGTTCGCTGGATCAGCGCGATCATTTTCACCGTTGGCCTCATTGCCGGTGTGACGCTCGGGCTTCCTGTGAAAGAAGGTCACAGCAGCCTTGTTGACAGAGTCAGATCGCTTTGCGGTCTATGTGTATTCCTTCTCGTGCTATATGCAACCTCGTCCAACCGTAAGAAGATCCGCTGGGCCACCGTCATTGTAGGCATCTTGATGCAGTTCATCTTGGGCTTGTTTATCCTCAAGACATCGGTTGGCTACGATATTTTCCATTGGTTATCTGACTTGTGCTCGACTCTTCTCGAGTTCTCGAACAACGGTTTGGCCTTCATTGCTGGCGACGATGTTGCAAACACCAAGGTATTCGCTACCACTGTTCTTCCAGCTGTGCTCTTCTTTGCGGCTATCGTGAAGATCGTGTACTTCTTTGGAGGTATGCAATGGATGGTGAGAAAGGTAGCCTGGTTCATGGTCAGAGTTATGGGCACCAGCGGAGCGGAATCCACTGTTGCCGCTGCTTCTCCCTTCGTTGGCCAAGGTGAATCGGCATTACTGGTTCTACCGTTCTTAGAAACCATGACAAAGGCCGAGATTCACTCAACAATGGTGTCCGGTTTTGCCACCATTTCTGGATCAGTGTTGGTTGGATTCATCTCCATGGGCGTTGATTCCCAGTCTCTCATTACCTCCTGTGTCATGTCAACCCCTTGCGGTTTAGCCATCTCGAAGATGCGTATCCCCGAGACTGGAGAGCCAGTTACAAAAGGAAAAGTGCGTATCCCACCTTCTGAGGACAAGGAAGCCAATTTCCTACACGCTGCTGCCAACGGTGCGGCCCAGGGTATCCACTTGGCACTTTTGATCGGAGCTACGGTGCTTGCATTCATGTCACTTCTTGCTTTGGTGAACGCTCTGCTCACTTGGTTCGGGAACTTTATCAACATTGACAACTTGACCCTGCAGTTGATTATGGGATATATTTTTGTTCCATTCATCTGGCTTGTTGGCATTCCTCAGCGCGATTGCGTGGATGTAGCTCGTCTGATGGCTACCAAGATGTTTGTGAACGAGTTTGTGGCCTTTGGAACACTGACCAGCAAAGAAATGGTTGCCAAATTGCTTCCACGTACTCAGTCCTTGGCAGTGTACTGTCTCTGCGGATTCGCCAACTTCGGATCAATCGGTATTCAAATCGGAGCATTGGGATCGATGGCCCCTTCACGTAGACAGGATCTTGCCGAACTGGCGTTCTCGGCCATGTTGTGCGGTACCATGTCGACCTTGATGAGCGCCACCATCGCTGGTATGCTAATGTAGGCTGTCCTCATCTATAGCATTCCGATGAATCTCGTTGTACAATGTAAATTTTGATTCTGCTGCAGCGAAAATCATATGTCCTAGCACCACACCAACCACAAACCATAATATAATTATTGCAACATTTTTGGCAATCCCTAAATTGAACCCTGGAAATATCCCTGATTTGGTATGCGAGCCATTCCAGAAAGCTGTTATTACCATATCTGGCTGTCACCTGAATTCCACGAATTCTTTCTAGATTGGCGATTGTCGATTGCAGTGGAAAAAAATTGGGAAAACCGCAAGGATTTGTGCGGATATTCGGATTTTCAGTGTTATCCGAAAATCAGTATCTCCTTCAGGCACTAGGATATTTTTAGAAATGGAAACCAAAAAACAAAATGAATCCGAATCAGAAAAAGTGACAAAACAGATACGGAAATGTAAATGTGAAATGAATGAGTGGTTATATTTACTGGTGATATGTACAGGTGTTAATATTAAGGTGTATGTAACATAATTATTAAAACTACCGTTGGATAATTAAAATTTGATTTAAAGATATTGATGATTTGATACTATATACAGATCTTCAAGAAAACCGTAGCCTACATTAGCATACCAGCGATGGTAGCGCTCATCAAGGTCGACATGGTACCGCACAACATGGCCGAGAACGCCAGTTCGGCAAGATCCTGTCTACGTGAAGGGGCCATCGATCCCAATGCTCCGATTTGAATACCGATTGATCCGAAGTTGGCGAATCCACAGAGACAGTACACCGCAAGATGCTTGGAGCGAGGGAGTAATACGTCGGCAATGGCTGGGGTGGTGAGCTCACCGAAGGCGACGAACTCGTTGACGAATGTCTTGGTGGCCATCAAGCGAGAAACAGTCAACACATTTTCTTGGGGAATACCAACAAACCAGATGAATGGAACATAGATGTATCCCATGATCAACTGAAGGGTTAACTGCTCGATGTTAATAAAGCGGCCAAACCAGGTAAGGAATGCGTTCACCAAGGCTAGCAGCGACATGAAGGCAAGAACGGTGGCCGCAATCAAAAGCGCCAGATGAATACCTTGAGCGGCACCGTTGGCCGCAGCGTGTAGGAAATTAGATTCCTTCTCCTCTGTTTGTGGAATATGAACCTTTCCTTTTGTAACTGGCTCCCCAGTCTCAGGAATACGCATCTTAGAGATGGCTAAACCGCATGGAGTTGACATGACACATGAGGTAATGAGTGTCTGCGGGTCGGCACCCATGGAGATGAATCCAACCAATACTGATCCAGAAATGGTGGCAAAGCCAGATGTCATGGTAGAATGAATCTCCGATTTGGTCATGGTTTCCAAGAATGGAAGTACCAGTAATGACGATTCTCCCTGACCAACAAAAGGCGAAGCCGCAGCAACAGTGGATTCAGCACCGCTGGTACTCATTACTCTAACCATGAACCAGGCAATCTTACTGACAATCCATTGCATACCTCCAAGAAAGTAAACAATCTTGACGATAGAAGCGAAGAATAGAACTGCTGGTAAAACTGCGGTGGCGAATGATCCTGAATTGGCCACCTTGTCACCAACGATGAACGCCATACCAGTGTTGGAGAAATCAAGGAGTGTGGTACACAGATGTGACAACCAGTTGAAGATGTCATAACCGACAGAAGTCTTGAGGATGAACAGGCCAAGAAGATATTGCATAAGGACTCCAACAATGACAGTGGCCCAACGAATCTTTTTGCGATCCTTCGATGTGACATAGAGTACGATAATGAAAACGCACAAGCCGCCTAATGATCGACCTCTTTGAGCTAGGGTACCTTTGCTCTCATCCACTGGCAATCCCAATGTCACACCAACAATCAAGGCCACAGTGAAAACAAGGGAGACTATCCAGCGCACCCTCAGCGAGAATTTCATGGCAAAGTCGATCCAGAAGGTGAAGAACCAGCCCAATGGTGTTGTGAGAATGGTAGTAGGGACATGGTAAAACATGATCTTAAGGCAAACAAATGCCCAGAGCAAGGAGGCCACGAGACTCTGTCTGCCGTGGAGAATCCATGCGGCAATAATATAACCGGTGTAGAGAAGCACAGCAGCAATGTGAATGTAAAGTCGGTAGCGCTGATACAGTGTAGGCTTCACCACTTGCTCCGAACTCTTTTTCTTCTCCGACTCGTCTTCAACAAAGGTTTCATGGACGTTGGTAGGCAATAGAGAAGCAGGAACGGATTCAACCTTCTGATCCTGGTTTTCCCGAGTTGACATTTCTAAATCCATGGGAATGTTATAACGTTTAGGGTAAAAAGAGTGGAGTTTGTGATCTGCTTAAGGAGCTACACCACTTGATGCCCTTTTATAGTTTCGAGCGTACGTTACTCAACACACGCTTAATTTTATTTTGGTAGCTCCAGCGGAATTCTGATCGGAACTTGGTGGCAATAAATGGTAACATAGAGCATCTGGACTAGCAAAAAAATCATATTACAGACATTTATGTATATTTAGATTTGCCATATCAGTGCGGTTCGGATGTTTGAGAGAAGGTGCGCTTTGTGATTTGTTACCACTCGTATCCAAGCGCAATGATTTGATGCTAGGCAACTATCGGACTTGACATATAGGTAGACATCAAGCACGATACCAGGATATCTCCAGGATACAGATAAGATGATGCTCGATTGGTAACTGAAGGCGCGACGTACAGTACTAATCGATTTAATTATGTATCAATTGTAGTGAAATTCCTGACATATACGAAACAGAGCCATGTAAAGGTGAGGAATAAGCGGGCGTTCCATATAGAATATGTTGGAATCTATTGTTCATGATATTAAATTCAGCTATTTACAGATCTACACTATATCCATCGTTCTTTCTGCTCGAATTATACAGCAATGCCTGCGATGATTGCATTTCTTATGGCCGTTCGTCTACATCAACATTCCTGCAATGTTGGCACTCATTAAGGTCGACATGGTGCCACACAACATGGCTGAGAACGATAGTTCGGCAAGATCTTGTTTGCGGGAAGGCGCCATGGAACCCAATGATCCGATCTGAATACCAATCGATCCGAAGTTGGCGAATCCACAGAGGCAGTACACCGCAAGATGCTTGGAGCGGTCAGTCAAGGAATCAGCGATGGCTGGGGTGGTAAGTTCACCGAAGGCGACGAACTCGTTGACGAATGTCTTGGTGGCCATCAAGCGAGACACAGTCAACACGTCCTTCTGGGCGACACCAACAAACCAGATGAATGGCACATAGATGTATCCCATGACCAACTGAAGAGTCAGGTGGTCAATATCGATAAAGTTGCCAAACCAGGTAAGGAAAGCGTTCACCAAGGCGAGGAGTGACATGAAGGCAAGAACGGTGGCAGCAATCAACAGCACCAAGTGGATACCTTGCGCAGCTCCGTTGGATGCTGCATGCAAGAAGTTACACTCCTCCTCGGGGGCGGGTGGAATGCGAACCTTGCCCTTGGTCACTGGCTCACCAGTTTCGGGGTAGCGCATCTTAGCAATAAGCATACCGCATGGGACGGACATGACACATGAGGTGACAAGTGGTTGCGGATGGACTCCCATGGAAATGAATCCGACCAACACTGATCCGGAGATAGTGGCAAATCCCGAGGTCATGGTAGAATGAATCTCCGATTTGGTCATGGATTCCAGGAAGGGAAGGACCAGCAATGATGATTCACCCATACCAACGAAGGGGGAGGCAGCGGCTACTGGTGGACTCGGCACCACTGGTGTTCATCAGTCTGACCATGAGCCAGGCGATCTTCTTGACCATCCATTGCATTCCTCCGAAATAGTACACAATCTTCACAATGGAGGCAAAGAACAGGACTGCTGGTAAAACTGAGGTGGCGAATGTTCCCATAGCAGCCACCTTATCACCAACAATGAAAGCGAAGCCAGTGTTGGAGAATTCAAGGAGTGTCGTACACAGATTGGAAATCCAGTGGAAGATGTCGTAACCAACCGAGGTCTTGAGGATGAACAAACCGAGAAGATACTGGATCAAAATACCAGCGAGCACAGTGGCCCAACGAATCCGCTTGCGGTCAGTGGAGGTAGCGTAGAGCCCTAGCACAAACACACACATGCCGGCCAACGACCTCACTCTGTCGACTAGGGTTCCTTGACCCTTATGCACAGGTAATCCCAGAGTGACCCCAACAATTAGACCCACAGTGAAGGCAACAGATACAATCCAGCGAACTCGACTTGGGAATCTCATGGCAAATGAGATCAGCCGAGAGAAGAACCAGCCCAATGGCTTCGTGAGAATGGTGGTAGGGACATGGTAGAACATGATCTTCAGACAAACAAAGGCCCAGAGCAAGGAGGCCACAAGGGTCTTCTTTCCGTGAAGAATCCATGCGGCAATCATGTAACCAGTGTAGAGCAGTACAGCAGCAATATGAAGGTAAAGTCGGTAGCGCTGATACAATGTTTTTTCAACCACAGGTTCCTCGCTGGCCTTTTTTTTCTCGCATTCGTCGTCGATATAAGTATCATGAACAGTGGTAGGCAGCAAAGAGACGGGAACAGATTCAACCTTTTGATCCGGGTCTTCGCGAACTGTCATTTCAATCTCCATACGGAAAGCAAGGTTGGGTCGGTAGAGTACGCAGAGCCTGTGGTTTGAAGATTGAAGGTGCGACCTTGGAGTTCTTTTATATTCGCTAATGTACGCTTCATCACGCACACCTAACTTTATTTCCTCGGTAAACAGGGAGTTCCCACTTGAAGTAGCCGGACGAATATGGGAATTTCTCGCACCTGGACTCCGGTCGAGATTAATCTGAATGGGGATTTCTTCCAATTATCAACGATCATTTTGGTAAATTGTTGTCTCAAATGTCAGTTACCAAATTCATATTGACTGTATGAGGTTAGATATACTTAATTTGTTGATTCGAGTGGATTAGATGCCGAGGTCAAGTTACCAACTGTCTTAAGCCCACCAATGAGGACTTTTTATCAAATCCAACACGTCGTGATAACAGATATTTTCGCGATATGATTTGATTATTGATTATCATTGGCCTTACCGCATACTTGGTTACTTTGCATCAGGCAATATCTGCATTCTATCGAGCAAGATAAGATTACGGATATTTGGTCAGTAGATTAGATCAGACGACAAATGCACCCACCTGGAGTACGCTTTTGCTCAAGGCGTAAGCATTAATATTCTCCATCAATCATGGGTTCAACCTTCGCCTCAAGTGGCCGCTGGATTTTTCTATACTCTAAACAAATTCCTAAGGCCAGGGATTCTTGTAATGTATTACCATATGAAACGATAAAAAACAAATCTTTTCCGACATGTTGACTACATAAAGGGGCATTAGATGTCTTTTAATACCGCGTTTGCCCTAAGCTGGCGGAATCAGTTAGCCTAAATTGCAAACCCTTAACGTGTGGGGGTAACCCAGATATGTTGGTAACTGTGGTGCGGATCCAGTAACGATGAATGCACTACTTGTTAATTGATTCTTGGCTGGGTCCTTAATGACATCAAGACGAACTTGTGTGTATGCTCTGCGCAGTCCTGTGAAAGGCTCACTAATTCCAAAAAATTTGACATTGTGAAAAGATATAGAGGACGTAAAATAAGTGGGTGCCTTCGGTTGAAACCTTCACGTGTTGATTTACTTACACAATGAGGTAGAAGCAAACTACATTGCTCATCTTCTAGGGTTTAATTTCTTTACGACCTGATCAAAGTTAAAGAAATTGTTGGCTGAGGAGGCATATCTATTGTAAGATAACGCTGATAACCACAAGAGGGCAAACATGAAACTCCTGCTTTAAAATAGCGGGTTTAGTAGCCATCCTACTTGTGGTGAATAATGGACGTAACGAGAATGCAGAGAAGTAGAGTACTAAACAATTTATTTATGTATAAGGGGTAGTGGAATTCAAATATGTGGCAAATAATGGGTCAGGGTATATATATATGTATATATGGTAAGCTGTAAATCGTTTTTCTATAAAATATACTATTTTGCTGGGAAATTTTTGTTGATGGATAAATTCTGGCTATGTACACTCTTTCCATCGCTCTATCTGGCTGATTAGTGAAGCAATGTTTGCGCTTTCCAAGTAAAGGCACAGTTTACATCAGCAACCCCGCAATGTTGGCACTCATCAAGGTTGACATGGTGCCACACAACATGGCTGAGAACGATAGTTCGGCAAGATCTTGTTTGCGGGAGGGTGCCATGGATCCCAATGATCCGATCTGAATACCAATCGATCCGAAGTTGGCGAATCCACAGAGGCAGTACACCGCAAGATGCTTGGAGCGAGCGGTCAATGCATCAGCTACAGCTGGGGTGGTGAGCTCACCGAAGGCGACGAACTCGTTGACGAATGTCTTGGTGGCCATCAAGCGAGACACAGTCAACACGTCCTTTCTGGGCGACACCAACAAACCAGATGAATGGCACATAGATGTATCCCATGACCAACTGAAGAGTCAAGTTATCGATGTTGATGAAGTTGCCAAACCAGGTAAGGAAAGCGTTCACCAAGGCAAGGAGTGACATGAAGGCAAGAACGGTGGCAGCAATCAACAGCACCAAGTGGATACCTTGAGCAGCTCCGTTAGCAGCTGCATGCAAGAAGTTACACTCCTCTTCGGGGGCGGGTGGAATGCGAACCTTGCCCTTGGTCACCGGCTCACCAGTCTCAGGATAGCGCATCTTGGAGATAAGCATACCACATGGAACTGACATGACACATGAGGTGACGAGTGGTTGTGGGTTGACTCCCATGGAAATGAATCCGACCAGCACTGAGCCGGAGATGGTGGCAAATCCTGATGTCATGGTGGAGTGGATCTCTGACTTGGTCATGGTTTCCAAGAAGGGAAGAACCAGCAATGATGATTCACCCATACCAACGAAGGGCGAGGCGGCGGCTACGGTGGACTCGGCACCACTGGTGTTCATCAGTCTGACCATGAGCCAGGCGATCTTCTTCACCATCCACTGCATGCCTCCAAAGAAGTACACGACCTTCACGATGGCAGCGAAGAAGAGGACAGCTGGCAGAACTCCAGTAGCGAACGTTCCCATGGCGGCTACCTTATCGCCAACAATGAAAGCGAAGCCAGTGTTGGAGAACTCGAGGAGGGTGGTGCACATGTGCGAGATCCAGTGGAAGATGTCGTAACCAACCGAGGTCTTGAGGATGAACAAACCAAGAAGATACTGGATCAAAAGTCCCGAGAGTACAGTGGCCCAACGAATCCGCTTGCGGTCGGTGGAGGTCGCGAAGAGCACTAGCACAAACACGAACAAGCCGGCTAACGATCTCACTCTGTCAACCAAGGTTCCTTGGCCTTCATGCACGGGTAGTCCCAGGGTGACACCAACAATCAGACCGACGGTGAAGACAACAGATACAATCCAGCGAACTCGGCTCGAGAATCTCATGGCAAATGAGATCAGCTGAGAGAAGAACCAGCCCAATGGCTTGGCGACAATGGAGGTAGGAACGTGGTAGAACATGATCTTAAGACACACAAAAGCCCAGAGCAAGGAGGCCACAAGGGTCTTCTTTCCATGGAGAATCCACGCGGCAATCATGTAGCCAGTGTAGAGCAATACAGCGGCAATATGAATGTAAATGCGGCAGCGTTGGTAAAGCGACTTCTTTTCCTCAGTCACTTCAGTTACCTCCCGCTTTTTCTCACAGTCATCCTCGATGTAAGTGTCGTGGACAGTGGTGGGCAACAAGGAGACGGGGACCGATTCGACTTTTTGGTCCGAGACTTCGTGGGTAGACATTTCAATATTCACAAAGAAATGTGGAATAGGAAGTTAGAATGCGTTGAGCTTGTAGGTTGATGATTCGAATGGAGGTGTGGGAGTTCTTTTATATGTGAAGTTGCACGCTACCCTGCACACGCTAAACTTTATTCTTGGGAACACATAGAGTTCCCACAGGAACCGCTAAAACGAATATGGTAATTTCATCCATCTGGACTCCGTTCGAGATTACTCCGAGTAAGATTTCTTTCGATTCTTACCCATCCATTCCAGAATTCCGTGTCACCTGAGTTTCATCAAATATAGGATTACTGCCTGGGGTCAGATATAGCTTGTTCGATCATTCAATCAAATCCACTGCTGAAACTAGATTGGCAACTTCCAACCATCCACCAATGCGAGGGCGTGGCGTTTTGTAGCTTCATGGCTTGGTGGCAACAGGAATTCTCGTGACATGATTTCAGTACCGACCATCATTGGCCTTACCACAAATGGGATTTAGTAGCTTTCTATGGCACAAAGTGATAGGAATGGGCGCAGGCTTTGGTGCATTTGGCCAGACGGCAACAATATATCGGATTTATATGAACCTCCTTTAGTGATGTTTTTTGCTTTGAACCGAGTCTGTCTATTTACAAGCAGGATAATTTTCATACCAACACCACATACAAGTCCGTGTCTACTTAGTCTGATTGATATCATTGACATGGAACTACAATGTATGGGCATGTTGCGAAACCATATTTACACGATTGGCATATCGCTTGATTATCAGTTTGCGAAATCGGCCATTAAATCGAAATAAGTTTGGTTGGATGAAAGATCTCGGATCTACTATTGGCTGCTGGGAAACAGAGGCGAATACCAAGTCAGTAGGTATGTTACTAATCAGTTTAATTTTTGAGTTATGGCATAAACGAAACAAAGCAAAGAGAGATATGAACAGGTACTCTATATAGTATACTTCACAAATACCCCGAATAAAGAATATAGAACTAGGGCTATTTACAGATCGACACCATTTCCATCATTCTTTCCGGTCGATATAGATAGAAACCTCGACAATTAGAGAGTCAGAGCTTACATCAACAATCCGGCGATGTTAGCACTCATCAAGGTTGACATGGTGCCACACAACATGGCCGAGAATGATAGTTCGGCAAGATCTTGTTTGCGGGAGGGTGCCATGGATCCCAATGATCCGATCTGAATACCGATCGATCCGAAGTTGGCGAATCCACAGAGGCAGTACACCGCAAGATGCTTGGAGCGAGCGGTCAATGCATCAGCTACAGCTGGGGTGGTGAGCTCACCGAAGGCGACGAACTCGTTGACGAATGTCTTGGTGGCCATCAAGCGAGACACAGTCAACACGTCCTTCTGGGCGACACCAACAAACCAGATGAATGGCACATAGATGTATCCCATGACCAACTGAAGAGTCAAGTTATCGATGTTGATGAAGTTGCCGAACCAGGTAAGGAAAGCGTTCACCAAGGCGAGGAGTGACATGAAGGCAAGAACGGTGGCAGCAATCAACAGCACCAAGTGGATACCTTGAGCAGCTCCGTTAGCAGCTGCATGCAAGAAGTTACACTCCTCTTCGGGGGCGGGTGGAATGCGAACCTTGCCCTTGGTCACTGGCTCGCCAGTCTCAGGATAGCGCATCTTGGAGATAAGCATACCGCATGGAACGGACATGACACATGAGGTGACGAGTGGTTGTGGGTTGACTCCCATGGAAATGAATCCGACCAGCACTGAGCCGGAGATAGTGGCAAATCCTGATGTCATGGTGGAGTGGATCTCTGACTTGGTCATGGTTTCCAAGAAGGGAAGAACCAGCAATGATGATTCACCCATACCAACGAAGGGCGAGGCGGCGGCTACGGTGGACTCGGCACCACTGGTGTTCATTCAGTCTGACCATGAGCCAGGCGATCTTCTTCACCATCCACTGCATGCCTCCAAAGAAGTACACGACCTTCACGATGGCAGCGAAGAAGAGGACAGCTGGCAGAACTCCAGTAGCGAACGTTCCCATGGCGGCCACCTTATCGCCAACAATGAAAGCGAAGCCAGTGTTGGAGAACTCGAGGAGGGTGGTGCACATGTGCGAGATCCAGTGGAAGATGTCGTAACCAACCGAGGTCTTGAGGATGAACAAACCGAGAAGATACTGGATCAAAAGTCCCGAGAGTACAGTGGCCCAACGAATCCGCTTGCGGTCGGTGGAGGTCGCGAAGAGCACTAGCACAAACACGAACAAGCCGGCCAACGATCTCACTCTGTCAACCAGGGTTCCTTGGCCTTCATGCACGGGTAGTCCCAGGGTGACACCAACAATCAGACCGACGGTAAAGACAACAGATACAATCCAGCGAACTCGGCTCGAGAATCTCATGGCAAATGAGATCAGCTGAGAGAAGAACCAGCCCAATGGCTTGGCGACAATGGAGGTAGGAACGTGGTAGAACATGATCTTCAGACACACAAAAGCCCAGAGCAAGGAGGCCACAAGGGTCTTCTTTCCGTGGAGAATCCACGCGGCAATCATGTAGCCAGTGTAGAGCAATACAGCAGCAATATGAATGTAAATGCGGCAGCGTTGGTAAAGCGACTTCTTTTCCTCAGTCACTTCGGTTACCTCCTGCTTTTTCTCACAGTCATCCTCAATGTAAGTGTCGTGGACAGTGGTGGGCAACAAGGAGACGGGGACCGATTCGACTTTTTGGTCCGAGGCTTCGTGGGTAGACATTTCAATATTCACAAAGAAATGTGGAATAGGAAGTTAGAATGCGTTGAGCTTGTAGGTTGATGATTCAAATGGAGGTGTGGGAGTTCTTTTATATGTGAAGTTGCACGCTACCCTGCACACGCTAAACTTTATTCTTGGGAACACATGGAGTTCCTACAGGAATCGCTAAAACGAATATGGTAATTTCATCCATCTGGACTCCGGTCGAGATTACTGAGAATGAGATATCCTTCCATTGTCACCCATCCATTCAGGAAGAAGGTGTCTCACCTGATTTTCATTAATTGTGGGATTACTCCGTGGGGTCAGATATAGCTTGTTCGATCATTCAATCAAATCATTGACCCCTTCTTTGAATCTACCAATGCGAAGGAGTGGCGCTCTGCAGATCGATGGCTTAGTGGACCCAGGAATTCTCGCGAAATGATTTGAGTAATGATCATCATAGGCTTGAACACCACTGTTGTCAAAATTATATTAGGTAAGATAAGATTTCGAAACCACGACTATTGCATTTATTTGTTAGCCCATTTAGTTAGACGGAAATCGTCAGCCAATATAATGTACTGATAAACTTGTGTTGGTCCATATTTATGGCACTATATGCATTGTACAAACATTTAAAGGTTGCCATCTGCAGGCTGCGGTGGTTGATCAATTATTCTGTCGAGATCCGCTATGAAAATACCAATATTGTGTATTGGTCAACATCCATTCGAACCTTTACTAAAGCTGGATCAACACCATGCCTAATGCAGCATATTTAAGCATTTTGGTTCAGTGGGATATTTCTGTTATGGGAGGACTGTAGATACCCACGACCCGTTTTAAAGGCTATCACGAACCCTGGAATGGGGCTATTAAGCCAGTCTGCAACTTAGTTGATGAGTAATCGTATGAATGAAAACCATGTAGGGTATCTATCAATTTAATAATATATTGGTCACAGTGATATTCATTGCGCGTAAATATAAAGATCTAGGGTAAGTTTGGCAGTGATGAGAAGAAGGGCTCTACATGATATACTATTCGATAATCTCTGGCTATTTACAGTTTACCACTGGTACTCCTGGTCTATATACAGATACACACATAATTTTGGTTGCTCATCCATGTTAGGATACCTGGAGAAATTCGTGGTTTACATCAGCAATCCCGCAATGTTGGCACTCATCAGGGTTGACATGGTGCCACACAACATGGCTGAGAACGATAGTTCGGCAAGATCTTGTTTACGGGAAGGTGCCATGGATCCCAATGATCCGATCTGAATACCAATCGATCCGAAGTTGGCGAATCCACAGAGGCAGTACACCGCAAGATGCTTGGAGCGAGCAGTCAATGCATCAGCTACAGCTGGGGTGGTGAGCTCACCGAAGGCGACGAACTCATTGACGAATGTCTTGGTGGCCATCAAGCGAGACACAGTCAACACGTCCTTCTGGGCGACACCAACAAACCAGATGAATGGCACATAGATGTATCCCATGACCAACTGAAGAGTCAAGTTATCGATGTTGATGAAGTTGCCAAACCAGGTGAAGGAAAGCGTTCACCAAGGCGAGGAGTGACATGAAGGCAAGAACGGTGGCAGCAATCAACAGCACCAAGTGGATACCTTGAGCAGCTCCGTTAGCAGCTGCATGCAAGAAGTTACACTCCTCTTCGGGGGCGGGTGGAATGCGAACCTTGCCCTTGGTCACTGGCTCACCAGTCTCAGGATAGCGCATCTTGGAGATAAGCATACCACATGGAACTGACATGACACATGAGGTGACGAGTGGTTGTGGGTTGACTCCCATGGAAATGAATCCGACCAGCACTGAGCCGGAGATGGTGGCAAATCCTGATGTCATGGTGGAGTGGATCTCTGACTTGGTCATGGTTTCCAAGAAGGGAAGAACCAGCAATGATGATTCACCCATACCAACGAAGGGCGAGGCGGCGGCTACGGTGGACTCGGCACCACTGGTGTTCATCAGTCTGACCATGAGCCAGGCGATCTTCTTCACCATCCACTGCATGCCTCCAAAGAAGTACACGACCTTCACGATGGCAGCGAAGAAGAGGACAGCTGGCAGAACTCCAGTAGCGAACGTTCCCATGGCGGCTACCTTATCGCCAACAATGAAAGCGAAGCCAGTGTTGGAGAACTCGAGGAGGGTGGTGCACATGTGCGAGATCCAGTGGAAGATGTCGTAACCAACCGAGGTCTTGAGGATGAACAAACCGAGAAGATACTGGATCAAAAGTCCCGAGAGTACAGTGGCCCAACGAATCCGCTTGCGGTCGGTGGAGGTCGCGAAGAGCACTAGCACAAACACGAACAAGCCGGCTAACGATCTCACTCTGTCAACCAGGGTTCCTTGGCCTTCATGCACAGGTAGTCCCAGGGTGACACCAACAATCAGACCGACGGTAAAGACAACAGATACAATCCAGCGAACTCGGCTCGAGAATCTCATGGCAAATGAGATCAGCTGAGAGAAGAACCAGCCCAATGGCTTGGCGACAATGGAGGTAGGAACGTGGTAGAACATGATCTTAAGACATACAAAAGCCCAGAGCAAGGAGGCCACAAGGGTCTTCTTTCCATGGAGAATCCACGCGGCAATCATGTAGCCAGTGTAGAGCAATACAGCGGCAATATGAATGTAAATGCGGCAGCGTTGGTAAAGCGACTTCTTTTCCTCAGTCACTTCGGTTACCTCCTGCTTTTTCTCACAGTCATCCTCAATGTAAGTGTCGTGGACAGTGGTGGGCAACAAGGAGACGGGGACCGATTCGACTTTTTGGTCCGAGGCTTCGTGGGTAGACATTTCAATATTCACAAAGAAATGTGGAATAGGAAGTTAGAATGCGTTGAGCTTGTAGGTTGATGATTCGAATGGAGGTGTGGGAGTTCTTTTATATGTGAAGTTGCACGCTACCCTGCACACGCTAAACTTTATTCTTGGGAACACATGGAGTTCCTACAGGAATCGCTAAAACGAATATGGTAATTTCATCCATCTAGACTCTGACCTAGATCACTGAGAATGAGATTTCCTTCCATTATCACCCATCCATTCAGGAAGAAGGTGCCTCACCTGATATTTACCAAATATGTGGCGATTGCGCGGGGTCAGATATAGCTTCGATCATTCAATCAAATCGTTAACACTTCCTTGGGCCCTGCCAATGAGTGCCGGTGGCTTTCAACAAATCCAAAATCATTATTTGGTCATTTTCGGCTTTGGCACACTATGTAACACAAAGTGATATTCGATTGACTCTACCCTCAGCGGGTTAACTCTGGGTATACTTTGTATGGCGTTTTATTTATGATACTATTTGCATTGCGCTGGACTTATGTATTTCTAAACAGATTCATATATTCATGGACCAATAGGAATAATGATTTCACAAATTTTTGTTGAAAATACTGATACTATTTACATTTACTGCTTTGGTGAAGTTCAATTTGATAGCCTACATTAGCATTCCTGCAATGGCGGCACTCATCAAGGTTGACATGGTGCCACACAACATGGCTGAGAACGATAGTTCGGCAAGATCTTGTCTGCGGGAAGGTGCCATGGATCCCAATGATCCGATCTGAATACCGATCGATCCGAAGTTGGCGAATCCACAGAGGCAGTACACCGCAACATGTTTGGAGCGAGCGGTCAATGCATCAGCTACAGCTGGGGTGGTGAGCTCACCGAAGGCGACGAACTCGTTGACGAATGTCTTGGTGGCCATCAAGCGAGAAACAACCAACACGTCCTTCTGGGCGACACCAACAAACCAGATGAATGGCACATAGATGTATCCCATGACCAACTGAAGAGTTAGGTGGTCGATGTTGATGAAGCTACCAAACCAGGTAAGGAAAGCGTTCACCAAGGCGAGGAGTGACATGAAGGCAAGAACAGTGGCAGCAATCAACAGCACCAAGTGGATACCTTGAGCAGCTCCGTTGGATGCTGCATGCAAGAAATTACACTCCTCTTCAGCGGCTGGTGGAATGCGAACCTTACCCTTGGTCACTGGCTCGCCATCCTCAGGATAGCGCATCTTGGAGATAAGCATACCGCATGGAACTGACATGACACATGAGGTGACGAGTGGTTGTGGGTTGACTCCCATGGAAATGAATCCGACCAGCACTGAGCCGGAGATAGTGGCAAATCCTGATGTCATGGTGGAGTGGATCTCCGACTTGGTCATGGTTTCCAAGAAGGGAAGAACCAGCAATGATGATTCACCCATACCAACGAAGGGCGAGGCGGCGGCTACGGTGGACTCGGCACCACTGGTGTTCATCAGTCTGACCATGAGCCAGGCGATCTTCTTCACCATCCACTTGCATGCCTCCAAAGAAGTACACGATCTTCACGATAGCAGCGAAGAAGAGGACAGCTGGCAGAACTCCAGTAGCGAATGTTCCCATGGCGGCTACCTTATCACCAACAATGAAAGCGAAACCACTGTTGGAGAACTCGAGGAGGGTGGTGCACATGTGCGAGATCCAGTGGAAGATGTCGTAACCAACCGAGGTCTTGAGGATGAACAATCCGAGAAGATACTGAAGCAAAAGCCCGGAGAGTACAGTGGCCCAACGAATCCGCTTGCGATCAGTAGAGGTAGCGTAGAGCACTAGCACAAACACGAACAAGCCGGCCAACGATCTCACTCTGTCGACCAGGGTTCCTTGGCCTTCATGCACGGGTAGTCCCAGAGTGACACCAACAATCAGACCGACGGTGAAGACAACAGATACAATCCAGCGAACTTTGCTTGGGAACCTCATAGCAAATGCAATTAGATTGGAGAAGAACCAGCCTAAGGGCTTAGTGAGAATGGTGGTAGGAACGTGGTAGAACATGATCTTTAACGAAACAAAGGCCCAGAGCAAGGAAGCCACAAGGGTCTTTTTTCCATGAAGAATCCATGCAGCAATCATATACCCAGTGTAGAGGAGTACAATAGCAATATGGATGTAAAGGCGAAAGCGTTGATAAAGGGATTTTTTCTCCTCTGGCTCCTCAGACATCTTTTTCTCATGATCTGGATACTTATCGCTTGTCGATGTTGGTAAAAATGAAACAGGATGGGATCCACTCGCCGTATCAGCTGAGACAACTTCGGGCTTTTGGTCTTGACTTTCATGCGCTGACATCTCTATATCCATGATGAAAAAGAATGAAAAGGAATAAGCTTGAGATGATTTGAGTAAATTCTAACTAATGTGCTAGGTCTTTTATACCTTCTCATCCACGCTTTGTGGAAGTTTATTTGGGTTGCGGCGATGGAACTTCTGGACTTGAAGACTTTCTATTGTGGTCGGTGAGTGGTTTTACACCATTGCTAAATAGGTTTTATTTTACTGGAGTTGGCTTTGTCCTATTGGGCCCAGTTTAGGCCTAGTTCTATCCGTGGAAGATCTTGGTGAATCTCGGATTTCAGTTTGTATTGGCAGTTCAGCAGTTGAAAACTGAGTTACTGAATTGGTTTCCTACTATTTTCACTACTCTTGTTTACTTTCTTTGGCAAACTGACTCCACTGATGTGGTGGCTCAAAACCGTTCCTCTACGTAAGTGGTCCCCGGTGTAATCCATTGATCCGTGGAAGGCACTGCCTCTTTAGAAACTTCACCACGACGAGTTTGGTGCCATTGTGATGTTGATGTTTCATCCACATACCGCCTATTATTCGCTAGGAACCTGAGATCCACCACTTCTATAATTGTGTATTCTATATTTGTATGTATCTTTCCTAATGAAGTCCGCAACCACACAATCCAAATGACCGTTAGCTTTAATGCTCTACTCGTCGCTGCTCCATTACTTGCCCCTTATTATCCTCACCTGAGGTACACTGTGAACACTAGACCTTAGTCGTGTGCAATATTGTCACACAAAACCTTAGGCTTTCATTGCAGACACATATTTGGTCTAGCTCACTAGACCGCGACCAGGCAGCAGCCACACTACATAAAGGTCTAGCGCCAAAATTCTTTCAGAATATGTATGCATTGTATTGACCCAAGTGGAAACTGACCAAGGTTACTTTTTGGTATTTCGAATCTTAAGCCACATTAGCACCTATTTGCTGATTGTACATGTTTGTATTCCTGGTTAACATTGTTAATTACATCTGGCTCGCACGCCACTTCTAATTAGTACGATCCAAAATCGGGTAATTTACCCAACACGCTACCGATGTCAAGCCAAAATTTAATCAAGTTGGAACAAAAACCTGAGGATGAAATTGTTACGCGTTTGGTTCGACGCATTGGTTTTGATTTGCAATCTGATCAAGACAGGTAACTCGATCGCGTTTTTATCTGGATGGAAATCCTGTTTAATTTCGTCATGAAATGCGCATCAATTACATCTGTGTTACGAAAACCAAGATTATGTGATCTTCCAGCATTCGGGCCTAATTTGTATGAATGCTAGCTCAGTTTTGGAACCATTCTTTCGCTAGAGCAATCCAATCAAATTGTGATTTCGCGTGGGCATACAATGGAGCTTATAAATTTCGGCACTCTGTTGTTTTGATCAGAATTTTTCTCTGGATTCAGCTTTGTTTTTCTTTTCGTTTGCTCTTAAATTTAGTGACGCCATTTCGGCATTTCTATCATAACATTCATTGCTGTGTCACTTTAACAAACGTTGTATGCCAAACCTCAGCAATCCTGCCCACGTATCTATTTAACCGAACCGCCAACTTCAAAGTTTGGATATCTCCTCTGTGAACAGTGTGATATGGAGCCTTTACTGATATCGAATGAAATGGGGCTTTTAGCCACCTCGAGATATAATTCCGTCGATTTGAGTCCCACCGCCAACTCAATTGACTGTTCAAAAACGTAGGTGCCTCAATCACACTTGCCATGTCGAGAGCAAGCGAGTTTAACGTTCCTCCTCTAGCGATATTTTGGATAGTTTTGCCACCTCGAGAAGGGAATGGCTTTCTTCGGTATTTGTTTCGGTTACTTCCGACAAAACACTCCACCTCCCCTTGGGTAGCTGCACCATATTGATAGGACCACACGTATTCGCGAATTGTCAATTCTACAAGACACGCGCCAAAATTGGACCTTTGTCAAACCATCGCTCGAGCAAGCCAACATATTCGCCGCCAAAGAATATCAGTCATATATCGACTCCGCCAACATCACCCTTAGCATCCCCCATAGATAGATTTGATATTATCTTCGAGTTTCAAGATAGCCCCGGCGTATGGTGGCTGTTACCTAGAGATGTCAAGCTCAAGACACAGTCTCTGAAGGAGCCCTATCAAGTCACAGTATCATTCCCTCAGCGTGCGATCAAGTCATTGCCGGATCCTTTCTATCAGCAAGCGAATCAAAGCTATGTCTACATTTACGGAGTTCAAAAGGAGCTATGGGCCGAGCTTCAATTAGCACTGATTGATTTTTGTGTGGATGATGAGTTCGAAGCGTACCATCCTCGACCAAAGATCATCCTCAAACAGTCTCAAAACCACCACAACGACTCGGTTGACAAGTACTACTGCCTCTCGCAGTCCGACTCGGATTCCGACTTCGCGAGTGACCCGTGGGGTTCAAGCCCCTGTCCCCGTAAGTTCCCGAAGGTCCACGGTCATGGGTTAACAGGTTTGCATTCGTTTTCTCGAATACACGATCGACCGACATCCTTAGTAATCGTTTTCTAAAGACAAAGTGCCGGACAAAATGTCAATCATAGCCAAACGCGTGAACACCTCCCCCAATTCAGGCGGCATTGGTAAGAAGTGTGGCTACTGTGGGTGTAAAAGCACCCCTATGTGGAGGAGGGGTCCAGCGGGTCCTGGAACACTTTGTAATGCCTGCGGTGTGAAGTGGAAGCATGGAAAGATCATGCAGGAGCAGTCGGTCAAATACGAAAAGTTGCTGGGAAGCACCCGTGGCAGAGCCGGTAGCTCGAGAGATTTATCGACCAAGGTACTGCCGATAGTATTGATCGATACCCGTAGATCTCGCAACACTACGCCTGCCTCTTCAACATGCGATGAGGATTGCGCTGACGAATAGCGGAGCCAGGAGTTGTTGCAAACAACCTAATCTAGCAACTCCTCCGAATCCGAATTGTTCCAACAATTTCCCAGGTCTGCCGCGTATATATTATGCTGGATTGGTGTTCTAAGCATGTATCGTATTTATGTAATATCAGAAAATTCATGTATTTTAGCAAAGTTATAGAGTCATCATTAAAGTGCAGCGATCGCTTTTCTGTTCTGTATAGAATGATCCAACCCCGAGGCAGTTTTTTGACAGTGTGTATTTTCCTGAAAACGATGAATGGGTGAAGGGCACAAAGGTGGGAACGGGTAGTGGGGTGAGGGTGAGGGTGAGGGTGAAGGTGAGGATTCTACATCAAGCTTAGAAATTTCCCTCGGGGCATATGATTCTCTTGTAGTCCTTGATGCCCTCTCCTGTGAATTTGGTGAGTTTGGCATTGTCACAGACCCAGATTTCGTTACACACAGAGTCGATGAAACGCTCATCGTGAGAAACCACTGCGACACCACCAGTGAATTGCTTGAGAGCGTTCGTCAGGGCATCAATGGAGTCCATGTCCAAATGATTTGTAGGCTAAAGAGGTGATCAATTAGTTTCAGGTTAGTCTGCCGTGAGGGTAATCTGTTAGGGGGGAGTTTCTTACTTCATCGAGCACCAAGAAGTGTGGATCTTGGATGGCCAAACAGGCAAATGCCACTCTACTCTTTTGACCACCAGACAGAGTTTGGATAGGTTGCAGGCCAACCATTCCAGAGATACCGAATCTACCAAGGTAGCGACGATATTCTTCTTCAGTTCGTCCAGGGAACGCCTTGGCCATATATCCAACGGGGGAAAGATTCAAATCTAACTGGTCGACGTGATGCTGGGTAAAGTAGGCCAGACGAAGGCGGCCGTGTCTGTGAACCATGCCGGTTCTAGGCTCTAACTGACCGGTTAAGAGTTTCAGCATGGTGGATTTACCCGCACCGTTGGGACCCACCACGGCGATACGAGAATCCATTTGCATGTCAAAGCTGATACCGCCAAGAATGGTTCGTCCGTCGCCGTAGCCGAATGTCACCTCATCCATCTGCAGGATTGGTGGACTCAACTTCTCGGTCTCTGGGAAGCTGAACGTCACGATGGTCTCATCCTCAGGCTTCTCAAGTTCGGGCAGCTTCTCCAGAATCTTGATTTTCATCTGAGCCTGGGCAGCACGGTTAGCATTGTATCTCCAACGGTCAATAAAGTCTTGCAGATGTTGGCGATACTGCATCTGCGATTCGTACTCGCGCAGTTGGTTCTTGCGACGCTCTTCTTTGGTGGCGTAGAACTGGGTGAAGTTTCCTTTGTAGTAATCGAGCTTCTCGGAGTGTTGATGGAGGATATCGGTAGCAACCTCGTCCAGAAACTCTCTGTCGTGGGAGACGACGAGTAAACTGTTGGGCCATGTTTTGAGATAGGATTCCAACCACACCACCGCTGGAATATCCAACATATTGGTAGGTTCATCAAGAAGTAGAAGATCGGGCTTGCAGAAGAGCGCACGGGCAAGGGAGAGACGCATACGCCAACCACCGGAGAAGGAGGAGGTAGGGTTGCGGATTTGCTCGGTGCGGAATCCTAAACCAGAAAGGATGGCGGCTGCCCTGGCCTCGGCCTTGTCCGATTCGATATCGTTGAGCTTGGAATAAACTCCACGGAGCTTGAGCTCGATCTCGCCCTTTTCGTTCTCGATTTCGTCGTTGTTGGTCTCCGTTGATTGCTCCAACTCGGTCATTCTGGCAGTAAGCTTTCTTTCCTCCTGCAACAGATGCTCACGGAAGTAATCGGCCTTGAGTACTGATTCGATGGCAGGGGTGTCATCTCCAACCATTTCCTGTTCCACGTGTAGGATACTAACGTGAGTGGGGATGTTTACCTCACGTCTAGAAATGGTACGTAGCAGGGTGGACTTTCCGATACCGTTCCTACCGATGAGACCGTAACGTCTACCGAAAGCAATGGTGAGGGAAGCGTCTGTAAGAATACGCTTGCCAGCAAAGGAGATATCGAAGTTGTCCAATTTGATGTCCTTCGATTTCCCGCGAGTGGTGGTGTAATCCAGAATAGGATTGATGGCGAGGAGCTCCACCTCCTCTTGCTTCACCAGAAGCTTGCTGCCCTCGTAGTTGGACTTGCGTTCTCTCTTGAGAAGTTTCTCCCGAATCTTCTTCTCTGCCTTCTCCAACTTCTTCTGGTCCACCTGAGAGGCAATCTTTCTACCGCTGACCGCCTCCAAATCGATGTTTCTGGCCGCCAGCTTGGCAGTGGCTGAGATGTGGCTCTGGGAAAGCATGTGGATGGGGGTCTCGAGCTTGGTTAAGCCGCTCGATTTCTGTTCCTTGGCCAAGCCATGGTAGTCGAACATCTTCGAGAGTTCCTGGCATAGAGCATTGACAGCGGCGGTGTTGCCACCTGCGTCAACCAGCATGGGCCCAACGAAATCGTGGACCGGAATGTCTTCGTCTTCATTTTGGGGTTCCGCTAGCCAACCAAGGAGATAATCGACGATGGGATCATCTACGTTGGGGACTGCTTCGCGCATCAGCTTCTCTGCCTTGGCGTTTATCGTTTCTGCGACCATTTTTGACCTGTCTTGTTGAACCCGAGGAAGGGGGGAGCTTTAATGAATCAAGACGACTAGTTCTGTCCGCAGGTCACCGAGTCAGTATACCACTTACTACGGCCCAGCTGGTGACTGATTGGAAAAAAAACAATCAGCATTTGGCATTGACCAAACCATCAGGAAGGTTGGTTTTTTTTTGTTGCTCGATTACTGATTGCTGATTGCTGCTCAAGGGAGAATACGATGATTTCGGTGGGAAATAGGGGTATGGCTAGGATTAATTGGGCCTTTTCACTTGTTGCCCTTCACCCTCAACAGGCAGAGTGCACAACTGAGGGGTCATGTGATACGAAGTAGATAAATCTGCTCCATAAATAATTTATATGCTCCGGGTTGGAGTATGGCCAGTTGATTGAGGCGAGTCATAGAAAGCAAACTCCCTCCATTCAAAGAGCATGTCACAAGCTACCAAACCCCCAAAAATACACGAAGTGGAAGATGACGATGATGCCAACAACAATAATTTAGGCTACGCCTGGGAAGAAGAGTACAAAAGAAGTTGGGATGTGGTTCAGGAAGACGAGCAAGGCTCGCTACGAAGCGTGGTCGCCAATCTACAACAACAAAAGCGTCGACGGTGAGTGTTTCCTTCTCCGAAGTGGCACCATCAACGCTGTGGATACGTTTGGGCCTGAGGATCCAGTTTCGTAATTTGCGATTTGGTTTTAATCCTTCTTTGTTCCCCTCCACCTAGCCTCTTACGCGATACATCGACCATCCGCCGTGGGATTATTCGCCACTTGTACTTGATCTTGGACATGTCGGCGGACATGATGGAGAAGGATTATCGCCCACACAGGCTAGGCCTTACGGTGAATTATGTGGAAGCGTTCGTTTTGGAGTATTTTGATCAGAACCCTATCAGTCAATTGGGACTGATTATCACTCGAGATGGAATTGCCGAGAAGCTAACTGAGCTGAGCGGTACGTTTGTGCCCGATGTTGCCCAATGATGGCCATTCTAAACATTCTTCCGACACGCAGGTAACCCCATGGACCACATCAGAGCCATAAGGAACAAGAACAATCAGGATTGTATTGGTGAGCCGTCGCTGCAGAATGCTCTCGAGATGGCGCGGAGCTCGCTCAGGTTCGAGCACCACCGCTTGACAAGTTTGATTGACGCCAATGTCTAATCTCCCCTTTACTAGCCACGTACCCGCCCATGGATCACGGGAAATCCTGGCGATCTTTGGCTCATTGACGACCTGCGACCCCGGGAACATCCACGAAACCATTCAGCTACTGAAGGATGAGGAGATCCGGTGCTCCATGGTGCAGTTGTCCGCAGAGGTCCAAGTGTTCAAGACCCTATGTAGGGAGACCGGGGGCAAATTTGCGGTCGCCATGAACGACAACCATTACCGAGACATCATGTTTGAGACGATTCCACCCCCACCCACCACAGCCGCCAAGAGTTCCTCGAATCTAGTCAAGATGGGATTCCCCACGCGGATAGTCGAGTCCATCCCGTCATTTTGTGTATGGTAAGGTTGGAGTAGAACGAGGCACTTGGCCAAGCGTTTCATCCCAGTAACTGATTGATGTGTAGCCACCAGAAGCTAGTGCTCGGTGGGTATGTGTGTCCGCGATGCAAATCCAAGATCTGCGAGTTGCCCACTGATTGCGACGTGTGTAACCTAACGCTGGTGTCCAGTCCACACTTGGCGCGTTCGTACCATCATCTATTTCCGGTAGATAATTTCGTGGATGTCGATACACAGCAGTAAGTTCCCCCATCGTGATCGTCTCCGACCATGCTTTCCATTAACCCACCGCCACACCAACCAGTTGCACCAGCACCTGTTGCTTTGCTTGCCAGGTAGCCTTCGAGAACAAGCGGGACGAGCCCACTGACGGGTCCCCGCCGTCGGACATCACCCCGCGTTTCCGGTGTCCCAAGTGCGATCAGCATTTCTGCATCGAGTGCGATCTGTTTGTTCACGACATCCTGCATAACTGCCCGGGATGTTCGCAGAAGTGAACCGGCTCCTCTTCCCCCATCATTAGAATGCTGCAGTGCAACGAAGCTCGTAATCATGTTCGAATATGGCAGTGGGTCCCAAGGCTTGGCGCGAAATAAATGAGCCTTCACCAAACCAAATCAAACCCCCTTCCCCATACCCGGAAGGGCGGTGTTGCTGCATTTCCAATTAGTCCTGCCCATTTGATGTATTTTGAGAACTATTCGATGATGTCTTTGTGTCACCAATAGAGTTACATGATTGCCTAGAAAGGAGAGCTGGGCAAGGCGACGCCACAGGCCCAATATCACTATAAATCACCGGGAAAGCAATTTGCTCAACACCAACCCGCCTATTCCCATGTATTTTGAATCCGACCAAGATGCCTTGCTCTACAAGAGTGTCACCAGCATCTCCACCAAACTCTCCAAGTATCTGAGTGCCCAAGAAGGCAACGTTTTGTACTCACCCCTCTCCATAAGCTTGGCCCTGTTGTTATTGCTAAACGGTACCTCGGAGCAAGCAGAGAGTAGGGACGAGCTTTTGGCATATTTCAGCATCGAGGGCGACAAGTGCGGACAACTAGCACAGCTCAACTCGGTCATAAGCACCTCTCTGAAAGAGTACCTTAGCCAGAGTGTGGGCGGCACAGAGGATAAGGAACATACCGAGTTTATCGTGGGGAATTCCCTCTGGGGAAACCACGTACTACCTTCCTATGCTGATAAAATCCAAAGGCTTTTCGAGGCCGAGGGGTTCCCGGTTCCAAAGAACGGCAAGGAGGTGAACGACTGGATAGAGCGAAAGACGAACGGCCACCTCAAGCAGTTTTTTGAGGACGACAAGCGCTTCTCCCATAACTCGGTTATGCTGCTGAATTCCGTATACTTCCGTGGCACTTGGGCCAAGTCGTTCGATCCCGTGCACACGCGTAGCGGAGAATTCTCCACCGGTAAAACCCAAAAGGTGCAGACTTCGATGATGCACTCGGACGGGAAGAAGTGGGAATACAAAGAGACGGAGAAATATCAAGTCCTTAGACTACCGTATAATGAGGAGAAATTCTCTGCCAGCATAGTGCTCCCTCGGGAGGTGCTGACTTTCCAGGAGGCTGAGTCCATGATGACTCAAGAGGAGTGGGACTTTGTTTATTTACAGCGCTCTATGGACCGTGAGGGAAGCGTAGTCCTTCCGAAGTTCGACCTGGAGCTAAGCTTCCAGCTAAAGGAAGGGCTTGAACAATTCGGGGTGAAGAAGGTGTTCGATAGAACGGTATCCGGGTTGAACGAGCTGTCCGCGCTACCTATTGAGGTCAAAGAAATCCATCACAAGTGCAGAATTCAAGTGGACGAAACAGGTATTGGTGGGGTTTCTTTTTCTTATATGCGACTGCCCCTCTAACCTTTCCTCAGGCTCCACGGCAAGTGCGGCCACCGCAATACTTATGGTGGCATTCTGCCTCCCACCGCCGCCATTCCGATTCGAATGCAACCGGCCTTTCTACTTCGTCATACACACCGACCGTGGGATACCGTTGTTTGTTAGCTACATCCAGAATCCACAATAAAGCCCCAACCACGAAATTCACAAGTCACAACATGCAGTGGAGATTGGTCTGTTTATTGTGATGAGAGTAAATGCATTTGTATACGGATTAGTGCTCGCAGTGAGTCTTGTAGGCGTCTTCGTCCATCAAGCCATCCAACTCAGAGGCATCGGCGAGCTTGATCTTGCAAATCCAGCCTTCATTCTCGGGGGAGGTGTTGATCAAACCAGGGCTGGAGTCCAAAGCGCTGTTGGACTCGACGATCTCTCCGGCAAGAGGAGAGTAGATATCAGAGGCAGCCTTGACCGACTCGACAGCGCCGATTTGAGCGTTGGCCTCGACGGTGACTCCGGTCTCGGGGATATCTACAAAGACGACGTCTCCCAAGGCCTTTTGAGCGTAGTCAGTGACGCCGACGGTTCCAACACCATCGGTAACTGAGACCCATTCGTGGTCTTCAGTGTATCTCTTGATAGTAGAGTAGTATGCGGCTCTGTAGAGAGGGGAGGCTCTAACAGAAGCGGTGTAGTTACGGAAAAGGGAAGAGGAGAAGGCGCGAAGAGACATCTTAATCGAGGTGAAGAATCAATGGTGCGTAGAGGCTCGTTTAATAGTGGTTCGGGAATCACCCCCAAATTGGACCCAACCGAGCTCCAGCCAATACGAAACTCCGTCGCGCATAATCCACCCGTTTAATCAATCCTATTCAATCAAAAGTACTGACTCGGTGGTTGTTCACGATGGATTCAATCGAAAGTACTGACTCGGTGGTTGCTCATGATGGATGGGCCAGATCAGATGCTGATTATCTTCCATGGAGATGTGTGCTAGGCTGCTTTATTATTAGCTTGTGTGCTAGGCTGCTTTATTATTAGCTTGGTATTTACATTTTCAATCTTCATCTAGCTTGCTGAGGTGATTTCTGGCTGTGGCTTTGTCTCCCAGTTCCCAAGCACAATAGGCTCGCGCTGCGATGGAGAATTGACGTAGATTGGCGGAGCATTTCTGGATTTGGTTGATCTCCTCCTCTGTCATCATATTCAGTAACACCAGCGCGTTTTCGACATAGCTGGCCGCCCTGGCAAGCTCAACAACGCGATGGGCTATAGATTGCTGCTTCTGTGTGTGTGTGTGTGTGTGTGTGTGTGTGTGTGTGATTAATGATCTCTCCTCTGAGTCATGACGGTGATCGGTCCTACCTTAACTGCATGGGAATAGAGCAGGCCCTCGGCACATCTTAACCAGAACATGGGGTTTCTGGGACAAACTTTGGAGCGGGCAATCTTTTCAAAACATTCATCGATTTGCTTCGGCTCGTTACACATCAAGCTGGCCAGGGTAAAGTTCTGCAATGCTTGGAGGTAGGTTGCATGCGAGAATTCCAGATCCCTTTTGAGGACTAAACAATCATGCGTGAGTATATCTTTGCACCATGACGACAGTGACGACACTAACCAGTCGACTCCTCTTCATGGCTTTCGAGAGCATCCTCTATTTCAATCAGCACGGCCGAGAATAACCCTCGTGCCAGTTTGACTTCCCCTTGGCAGAAAGCGATGCATCCAAGGTTGTTTTGTCTGCACAGCTGAAACTTCTTCGCCTTTATCGGGCACCGAATGCGGCCGTGGATGATGCGACACGTCTCCAATAGATCCACAGCCCGCGCCATGTCCCCCTTCGCATACTCTATCCTGGTAGCCAGGTAGGCAGCAGTGAGATATCGTTCCAGCTGGTTGTCGTTGTAGTCGACGCTCTTTTGGTCTTCGTCGAAGCTTCGGGGAAGTAATCGATTCAACTGCACACCAGCCGAGTCGTAATTCCCTTGCAATATGGAGATGTACGCCCGAGTCAGCGCGACTCTATACCTCGCGTTATCAAAGGCTAACTTGACCTTTCGCCCTTGGGCCTCGGATTCTCCAAGGGGCGTTATGGCCGATAAGATCTCCTTTGCTTGCTTTTGGTCTCCTTCCAGGAGGGCCTCTTTGCTGGAGTTGTTAGTGAGCTTCGCCAACCATAAATCTTCAACTCTGCCACCTGACTCGGCTGACGTGGGCGCATTGTCTGGCAACGCTCGCTCCTCTTCCGAGAGGAGTCTTTCGATTTCCTTCACTATCATCTCGGCCTTCTCGCCTTGGGAAATATTCAAATAGGCATCCACCAAGAGCCACAAAAACTTCTGCCGTATGGCCGTGTTCAACCAGTAGCCATTTCCGGTTTCCCGAAGTATGGAGGTGATCAGCTCAATACACTCACCAAACCGACGTTGTTGAAAGGTCAACACGGCAATATTGTATCTGGTTACGGCCAGATCGAGGGTTCTTTTTCTACACCAGTCGTAGAAACCACCTTCGGTCGGGATTTCTGGTCCTGGGGTAGTAATCAGTGCTTGAAAAGAGGTGGTGACTTTGGCGATGGAAGGGGTTGTGCTCTCCAACAAATAGTTAGTCAAGTTTAAATTGTGCAACACTTTGACATCCTTGTGTTGACGTAACGCCGACAATTCACGTAAACATTTTTGGGAGGATAGATAGTCTCCTGCTTGATAATATGCGGTGGCTGCTCGGGAGAGTGCTGTCTCTAGACTAGCCATGTGTAGGGGCAATATAGGAAACTAGTGAGATGAACACAGAATTAGCATGTCTCCAATGGAAATATGGGAGATTAGGGCCGTAATAAATCGTCAAATCGATCCGTTGAATGATATAATAATCCACGCAGCCTGGGGTCATAAATCAAAAGGGACTTTTCCAATTTATCCGAGAGCAAAATCTTCGATGGCTCCTTATTATTTCCCTTGAACATTGAACTGAGATACTCCCAAGCAACGGCCTCCCCAACAACCTATGCCGCTTTTCACCCGTGTTGTGGCCCTCTCTAGGCCGTGTCTACCTCGACACAAGTTCTGGTTGAATTCACTGTACCCTCGCCCTTCCTGTAGGAGTCACCCGATCCATACGGCTGCTGCCAACAGTTTTCAGAATGCCAACACTGGTATGTGCAAGTTGACTCACTACCCCCTCAACTTTGCCAAGAGCAGCTTGTAATGGATACTAAACTTTACAAAACCAGGCTATTAACCGAAACCCTTGTTATTAGATACCAATTCAACAGCGCAAGAGCTTCGTCTGGCTCTTCGCAATTTCGCATCTTCAGGTAGGCTCAACTCAAGTTTCCATTCCTATTTCACGCTTCCCGAAAGACACCGGCCTAACCCAACCCCGATCTCCTCTTACCTCGCCGTAGTGGTGGTAGTTACAACGGCGCATCCGCAAAACCCCTCGGAGAAAGTCGGCATCACCCTCAGCTCGTTCACCTCAGTCTCGTTGAAACCACCGATCATTTCCTTTTGCGTCAAGCCACCGTCCCGTTTCTCCAAGACCCTCCACGAGTCCAACAGGTTCGTGGTCAACATACTTGGCACCGAACAAGTCCGATGCAGCCGCGCCTTCTCCACCCCAAACCTTCCCAAGGATCCGTTCGAAATGGTCCCACACAGTATCTGCCCCCACGGGAACCCAATTTTGAACGGAAATCTCGTTACATTGCATTGCACCACGGAGCGTGTGTTGAACGTGGGTGATCATGAGGTCTGGATGGGCGAAGTGGTTCAGGTGGAAAACAACTCCTCGGACGCTGGGGATGCTCCACTCGTGTACCATAACCGCAGCTATGCCACGGTGAAAGATATACAGACCTTGGGTGCCACTGAGAAGATGGACTGATCACCACCCACCCACAACTGCATATCCACACCTACACCTACACCTACACCCACACCCACACCCACATCCCATGCAACAACTTCATAAACATTCCATTTAGACGTATTAATAAATTCGATTTCTTTTATTAACGGGCAATGCACACGATCTAGCGATAAACCCAATCCAGAAAGTTGGCGGTGGCGGTGTAGATGTAATATGTCCCCTCCAGGACCGTCCAACTCACGCAAGCTTCGACAAAGAACCCGTTCATTCCCGAGTAAAGCCCCCTCCATCCTCGCTCACGCCAGATCGAGAGGGCGCAATGGAGTAAACTGGTGTATTTGGTATCCGTGAGACGACCGTCCTGGGCGATCAAGGAGTAGACGATGGTCTCCATGGGGTAGGTGATCAGTCTAGCCAGCAGATGACTCCCAACGACACACACCAACTCCGGGAAGAAGCTGTGCAGCATGGTTTCTCGCTTGTTGGATTTTTTGGTCGAGAGGAGAAGACGGCAGAATCTCAGGTGACATGCTGCCTGGACGTAATCGAATATATAATGATGGATGTAGGCGCTGGTCAGAGTGGTCCATGGTATCCTGTCGACGCGCGGGCGAAGCAAGCTCCCCCAGAAATCCAACGTCAACCTCTTGATGCTGGTGACTTCGCTTTTGCTCGTCAGCCGGTTGGCCTCGTATCCGCCCAAGCGCAACAACACCGAAGTGCGGTAGAATGGATAGAGCGGGATGTATAGGAGGAAGTGGACACTTGATAAATATGGGTGAGTTTTCGCCTCGCAAATTCCTGGCCTGTACGCTATCATTTACCTAGCCATGCCCAAGTCCCAAACCCGACGAGGGAAATCGCTCTTACTGCGGAGTCGGTTACCTGTGACACTCACTACGTTGCAACCCGTCTCGTACACAACAAAGGCGCTCTGACAGAGAAGTCCTGCTCCATAACCGACCCACAAAGATCTTAGCCCTTCTTTACGTATCACCTCCTTCAGGACGGACAGATTCTGGAAGGGATGGTTGGATGTGGGGGATTTGGTAGGGAACACCTTGGGAGAGATACGTTAGGAGGGGGAATGGTGCGTTATTGTGGCCGTATTTAGCACTGTACTTGGTGTCTGTTTCGGATCGATATAAAGGGATACGATAGAAACGAGCTGAACACGAGAGAAGTCACCGCAGAGGTGAGGCCGAAGATATTCTCATACTGCTCTAGAGAACTCAGTCAAATACGATACGGCGAGGGTGGCTTACGGCGTGTGCCGGCTTACCTTTACTCTCATTGGGGGTGTTGTAGAAGCCAATGGAGGTGAGGATTTCGTTCTCTACGTGCTGAACGTCCGCTTCGGAGGTGCGGTTGTCGGTGGGCAAAATGGGCCGGGAACCAAAGCCCAGCTCCCAGATAGCTGTCAATGTCATGTCAAGCTTGGGTGGGCAAGGAAAACGAAGAAACAGGGACGAAGGGTAAATAGGGAGGCTTGTATGCTTGTGTTATGGAATAAAATTCATCATTGGTAGGTTTATTTGGGATCAATCTTTGGGATCAATCGATCATTTAGTACTCTATGAAAGTGAGTATCTTTTGGACTCTCTGTTTCACTACATCGTTATCGCATCGGACTGAAGTAGAAATATAGGGCGGGTCCACATGGGCGCTATCCATAATATGCACGGTCCGGTCCTCAGGCGTGGTAATAGCGGGCACTCGACTCTACAGGGATTATATTGAGGTTGTGAGGTTGTGAGGTTGGAAAGAGTGAATGAAGAGTGGGAGTACCTCTTTGAGATGCTCCATTAGTATCGCCTTCCTTCTTTCCAGCTCTGAGCTGCCCAGGTCATACTTTGCAACTTCCTCCAGAAGCAGAGAAGACAGCTGGTCAGACGAAAACAGTGTCTCTCCTTCCAAAACTATTTTGAAGCAGAAAACGGTTAACCCTTCTTGTCCAGCGTATCCACCACCAAATCTACCCCGTACTTTCCAAGTTTGCCACCGCGTGTTCCAAGATCACTAGCACTTTCCCCTTGCTCGACTCCGCCGTCTCGTCGGGAATCTAAAGCAGCCCAGATCAGCCACTCCCACCACCCACGAAAGTACAATACCTAAGTTGCGGCTTACCTTTTGTATCAGAAATAAACTGTACGTGCTGGGGTCAAGGTTGAAAAGACCTCCTTCGACAATGCCCCCTTCCTTCAGCGTGACCCTAACCTTGGAGCCGATATTTGCCAGTATATACGAACAATCATAAGCTAGCCACGTTGGTTTGATGGATGACATTGGTGAAGCAGGAGAAGGGGGTCAGGTGCGATATGGGTGGTTAATGGATGCCACCGTAGCGATTTTTCCCATTTTTTGAGTGCCCTTTTTCACCTTCGCAACACTACCCTTCTCCTCCCTCCCCTCACTGGCATCCCTTCCCAGCCCATCTCACCTCGCCACTTGAACGAACCCGGTGGATTTGTCAGAAACAAAAAAAAATTGGTACTTTATTGTGTGGTGTACTCTATCGATCAAAGGGAGGAAAAAGTTTACAATTTCAATTCAGTATTCCTGATATCGAAATAACGCCAAGGAATAAACCATCAGCCCCCGTGCGGACGTTGTGATCCTCTCCCTCGGTGCTCTCGCAGTAAAAAAAATTCAACGAGGTAGCTCGTTTACAACTCGAAATCAGCATGCTGGGTCAAGAGAAGGCCGAAACGCTTCTTGAGGGTGACACGGTGACGGGAGAACTTGTCGTCAGGGGAGAAACGGGCTGTAGGAAGGGAAAGTTAGTACCTAGCGGCAGGTGGGTGGTGGGTGTAGAGTGGTTGCTTACCAGGATGGGCAGATTTGGTGACTCCACCGGTGGGGGTGGTCTTCTTGAGGGTGTAGACGCGCTTGCCGTCGGAACCGAGATAGTACATCAAATGCATGTTGAGAGAATAAACGAGAGAAGGGGAAAACGAACTAACGTGAGCAACTAGAGTACGCTTAAAATCCACCACTTGGCCTAACTGAGCGGAAATTTTTCCTCCATTTTCGGTGAAAAAAAAACGCACACTTTTTTTCATTGATCCCGTATCTTGGCTAAATGTTGATTTGATTTCAGTGCATGAAAACAGTTTAATGGTTTAATGTCTTGATACATTGCATATCTATCGGGGAGAGGTGGAGGTGTTACAAAGGGTGGCGTCGATCTGCTCAAGATTGGGTAGCGCCAGCTTGACCTTCAGTCTGTAAGTGGCGGCATTTTCCCTGTGCATAGGGTTTCCCTCGAGATAAACGGTCGTTAGGGTGGTGGTGTTGCGGAAGCAGCTCTCCAAGTCCTCAAATGAGGAGATCTGATTGTAGCTAGCCTAGAGATCGATCAACTGGACATTAGCTTGGGCCCGCTTCGGGGTGTTCAATGCTCGCTGTTACCCAGAATTCCTCGAGCTGCGTCAGATGTGAGAGGTTCTCCAGCTTACTCACTCGGTTGTTGGACACATCCAGAACCCTAAGCTTCGTCTAGTACGAAAGGTTACCAAAGATCAACGACACAGTGGGGGTATTGGAATACATACATTGTTCTCTAGTCCCTCGATCTTTTCAACCCCGTTGTGGCTCAGGTAGAGCTCCTCCAAATTGACCAGCTGTTCCAACCCTTCGATCTTGGTCAATCGATTGCTCTGAATACTAAGGATCTTCAGGTTTCGTAGCGCGCCCAGATTCTGCAGCGGAGACAATCATTAGCACAGATGCTTGTTTGAACGGAGTGACACAGGCGCAGTTACCTGGAATTGGGTGATCTTATTTTTACCCAGCCAGAGCTGCTCCAGGTTAACTAGATAATCTAGGTTTTCGATGGTCTGATCTGACGGGTTAGCAAAGGGTGATCCACTGTGGCGACGAAACCCTGCCCATATACCCTAATCCGGTTGGCGCCAAGCTCCAGGTTGGTGACATTCACAAGAGTATCCAGCCCTTGGATCTTTGCGATCTTGTTGCTCACGAAATACAGGTTTACCAGCTTGGTGAGGTTCTCGAGATTCTTGATGTGCTTGATGCCGTTGAAGGACAAATCGAGCGTTCTGAAAGCAAATGGGTTTCAGCGACAGGCTTCAGGAAGGGGGTCGAAGGAGATGCTCTTACTCCAGGTTCACAAGAGTCTCCAGGTTCTCGATGCGTGAGAGTCGGTTGTCGTAGAAATCGAGTTCTTCCAGCTGTACAAGTTCGTCCAAGGATTCGATCTTCTCTATCAAGTTTTGCCGGAAACACAGGGACTGTATGAGATTCAATGTGCGTGAGAGTCTGTTGGGGAGGTGTTCGAGGCTCGAATTCTTGGCAAACCTTGAGCTGCTTGAATCGGTCTAAACCCAAACTTGGGAGGTCGGTGATTCTTGAATGCGTGAGCTCCAGGGTCTGTGGTGAAAGAAAGATATGAGTTCGACTGTTGCAACAGCTGAGTGCTCGTTCCAAACCGGGGTTACTTCAACATCCGAAGGAACTTCTTCCAGGAAAGACCCCTCGTTATTAGTCTCGGACATGCTGACGAAAGATTGGCTTGGGAATAATGAAAGGATGATTCGGCGATTCCAATTCAGCTAGCTTCATTATGAAATTCACGGATCCCGAAAATCCATCACTGCCCAGCCAATTCGGATCGGCAGTATGTATTCCTCGCATCCAAATAAAAACATGGGCCATTTTATCACGCATTGGATTCGGCGATGTGGCCGTTGCTCGTTTTCCCACCACGAGAAAGAAGTGAGCATGGATATCCACATCTCCGCGGACTCAGTGAACACTGCCGAAACTAGCAATGGTTTACACTTGCTACCCTGTAAGATAGAATATGACGGGGCTGCCAAGGTCGAGGGGTTCTTCATACAAACCACCGAGCCTGAATCGGGTAGAGTAGCTTTTCTGAGGAGCCGTTCCCCTTGCCTAGTCTAATATGTGTAGCTTAAGGTAGCACTTCCAGCTTTCGCGGCCGCATGCTGAAGGCTACGAATGTGGCACTTCCCGAGGGCTACAAAGGTACTGTTCTGTTAGTACGCTGGGGTATTCGCGTTCTGACCGACTAAACATATCTATCCTAGGATATGTCTTTAGAGAAGCCAAAAATTACGAAGAGGAGGGGCGGACATGGCGCGCGACAAGGAAATTTGAGCAATTCCAAGTCTGGGCTCATGATACTGAACCCACCCCCTCGAACAACGCAGTTATCAAAGCGATGGACTGGCTTCAAGCGTCGGAACTGGTAAAGGGGCACCATTCGTAGCATAGTATTCACAATATCGTGCTCACCACTTGTATCCAGATTCACACACCACTTCCAGTTCCTGAAGTCGACTAACGAACAATCGGCCCAGTCATAGAGGATCGGATGGCTACGAATGAGCAGGCCATTTATTCAAAAAACGAGGGGCTTTGTTAAAAGGTACAGGGTTCAATGTGGGTTCAATGTATACATCTACAAAGGGTCGAGTGACTGACGCAGAAAAAGCAACTACCAAACGAATAAACATTTTTCTCTGAGAATTCGGGTTCCCAAATGTCTCCACTCCCACTCTGATATGAATAGTTCCTTGGCAGAGTCAAGCTTGCTAAATACAGAGCCTCCTTTCCACGACAATAATCTGGGATCAATCTCTCTAGGTGCAGGGAGGACTTCTACCTTTTCAAGGCCTGGCCTGGCCTCTTGAATTCTGTGGATGCTCATCAATGACCATGTAATAGGGTGAGAAGCTCGAAACCATACTTACTTGTCCTCCAACATTCTGTTAAATCCGTTGATCAAGCCGCCACCACCCGTAAACACAATGCTCGTGAACAGCCTTTTGTGCTCCCCTAATCCAGAATCACTGATGCTCTTTAGGACTGCACTGTCCAGGCCGATCACTTGTTCTTCGGGGGTCGTGATTTCGTACAGTCTTTCGTCCTTCTCGCTTGTGCCGGCAATTGATATGGGGGTGTCGACGCCGTCCATCGTACTGCTTTGTGGAGTAAAGGGTTGGGGTGAAGAAACGGCCGAATTGGCGCTCATTATCTTTGATTTGGAAAACGGTGTCGAGGGGCCATTCTAGTGACTCGATTAGTGTCAGTGTATGGAAGATACGCATCAAAGGGAACCAACCGAGATAGGTTTGTCCATGAGCTCGTCGTATCCATCGTCGGCTGGATATGATAGATAGTTTGGCTTGGCAGGGGACTCCACGTGCAGTACTTGTGGGAAGAACAGGCTCTGGATGTGGGATTAAGTGATGGATTCACCCAGAATGAGTGACATGGTGGACTTACCATGGGCGCCAAGATGACTTCATCATAAAGCTTCAGCTGATACTTTCTAGCGGTCTTGTTCGGCACTCTGACGAAGAAATCCGCCACATGAACGCTGATCTCGGCCTAAAAGAAAGCTTAGCTGCTGCTACCTTATCTGACTACCATCTAGCATCTCCCTACCTCGCTCATGGTGCAGTACTTTTCCTTAAGCTCCTCAGCCAAAAGCCAGTCATAGTAGTGGGACATATCGAACTCCGAGTAAGGGAATTGGTTTCTCTTGAGCAACTTCATGAAGAAAGTGGTCACGTTGTCGCCACCGAAGTTCAGACGCACCCTTGTCATCTTCTGTTAGCACATTCATTACCGGCGATGTAGACAACCAGTGCACCAACCTGGAATCTGGTATGCACATCCCATCCTCGACGCAAGTCACGCTGATCTTCTGCGCACCAATATCAACAATGCACGCTGTGGACATTCCCGCGCCAAACGTCGCCATGACGGACTCCTAGACCAGATGTTAATCTTCCGGCCTGACCTGGTAACGCGGTCTACACCTTACCTGGTGGATCAGGACCCCTTTGAAGCGCATATCGTTCAGCAGCATATTTACCAACTCCGTCACGTAGGCTTTCTGGTACAGGTCAGGGATGACCAGAACAACGTTGTAATTCTACAAAACTTGTTAGCCCCACCATCCATCCAAAGAGATGCCGCAGAGCATACCGGGAACTCTTTGGCTGCTATCTCCAGCTCTTCTTCGATCGCCATGCGCCAAATTGCTTCCAGGTCTGCCACCACCTCTTTCACCGAGGTGTAGTCGTGTGTGTTGAAGGCTCCATTCTGTATTGGATAGGTCAGTCGATAGTTCGGATAGAGCTGAGGTATGCGTAAGGCCTAGAGGGATGGTCATGCTCGATTAGCGCAGCTCGTGTGCGACGGGTAAAGTGGCCAATCACCTTTTGGCCAATTAAGCACTCGGGTTCTGAAGAGACATCCGTCCATTCGACTTTGTAGGGGTCGTTGTGATCAGGAATGGTTTCGGCGTTGAGGACGAGTTGAAGGAAAGGACCTGAGATCTGGCGTTGTACACAGAGCGTCTCTTGGCCGCTTTCATGCGTTGCTTGAGCTCATCCTCAATGATGGACAGGTCCTCTTTCATGTCATCCTCCTAGAGAAAGGGTAAGCCTAAATGATCGTGGCGGGTGCGAATATCATAACAGCATACCTCCTCATCGCTCTCGGCTTCCCCGCTTTGCTCAGTCCCCGGTTTACCGCCAACCACGCCTTCGTTTCCAGTGGCCGAAGTGTTCGAAGGCGGGGGCGACATAGGTACTCTCATGCGTCGAGCTAAACAATGGTGGATTTGCTTTGGAAACGCGTCGATGGCGCGTCCAATACGCAAAAACCGGGAGCCAGGATGGATGACGATGACGTCGGAACCAGGCCCACTGATCTTCTCCTCTACTTCTTCCTCTTCCTCTTCCTCCTCCTCACTTTCCTCCGAGCGCTCGGAAACACCGGAGATCGGGGTCTCCTTCTCCTTCTCCTCCGAATCCACCTCCATCTCATCAGTCTGTAAACATTAGCAAAGGTTAATCCGGGTTGAGTGACCGAAAACGGATCTCGAGTGTCGTACCGGTTCGGTCTCTACCGCCATCGGTTCCGACTTCGTTTCCGGAGGCAACAGGTAGGTTTTCTCCGTACGTAGGTAGGTGGAGGTCACGTTACGGGTTTGCAGCAAGGTTGCGATGGGGACGGAGGTGTACCGTAGGCTCTGAGCCTGTTCACTCTGACCAGGGTTAAGGTCGGGTTCGGGGTAAATCTCGGACTCCATCCCGGTGGTGACCGAATCCAAGTCGTCGTCTTTTCCTCTGCGCCAACCTTTAGGTGGCATGTTGAAAAAATCTGCGTAAGAATGCCGGTGGAAGGCTGAAAAGGGACACGATAGAAATCGATCCCCCGTCCCCCGTCCCCAGTTCCAGCTCGGGTGAAACAAATCTCATGGTCGATTTCTCGGCCCCCTCTGGAATCCCATAAACATCGGTCAATCTCCGCTCGCTATAAAGATTCCCCCACCTGCATCGGGGTACGACATCCTTGTGCATTGGTATACCCACACCTGTGAAGTTTCAACTGAGGTTGGGTTATTGCTGATTGAAAACTACTACCAATACCCCACTTTCACGACTTGAAGAAGTCGGGAAAGTAATTTTTGTAGTGGCCTTCTACGAAGGTCATCTTCTTTCAACCCAAACAAAATGAAACAGTAACCGTGAATGTTTGCGATGGCCCGTGTCGGTAATTCTGCCAGGCTGAATTCCGTATTCTGGGAAACCACATGGATTCGTTCTTGCCTACTTTGGAATTGATTCCATAGCAATGCTGACACGTATCAAGTTTTCTTTGACATACTTTCTGTATGTGATACACCGAAACTTGCTACTTTCATTCTCCAAAGCTGTTATAGAAGTGTGGAATATCATGAGGAGACAAGAGGAAAAAGGCGACAGTGAAAGCAAGCATAAAATGAAATAGATGTTTTAATGCTCAAACCACTGAGATTTAGACCTGACCACAAATGCGTAAAAGGTGGATTTGGAGGCTTTTTGAAATATGTATGATGGTGCCAAGGTGTAGGGTTGTGGACAGCGGAGCTCAGGCGCTGTGGCAGGCACTTGAAATCAACTCAACTTTGGCCATATATTGGACTTTTGGGGTAATTCAATTAAATCCAATGCTCAGCACTAGCTCTGGTCTGACCACACTAAATTTGTACGCAACAAGATTGGACGTGACGGAGGACTGGCGTTGAATCTGGCACTCAAGTCCAATTCAGCTTGGTCAGCAAAAAGATCAAGAATAGCGGGGCTCAGGTGCTGGCTGAGGTGCTCGAGACTAACCCCTCGCTAACCACTTTGTACCTTCACAACAACTCGATCGGAGACTGCTAATGCACTCAGAATCAGCTCGACTCTGACCACTTTGTACTTCGGTAGCAACCTGATCTCTCGCAATGGAGTTCAGGCACTGATTGAAGCGCTCTAGACCAACTCGACTCTGCTTTGAACCTGCACAACGAACTGATTGGAGACAACAGAGCTCAGGCGCTGGATGAGGTGTTCAATGTCAACTCAACTCTGACCTCTTTATACTTGTACAATAGCTGGATTGGAGACAACAGCGCTTAGGCATTGGCCAAGGCACCCAAGACCATTAACTTTGACCAGTCCAAACTTGGTGGGTAATGTGATTAGAGATAACAGAGCTCAGATGCTAGCCAAGGTTCTCAAGTCCAACTTGGCTTTGACTATGTTGGAATTGTGGATAATATGATTGTGTTGTAATATGTATGACAGTACTGCTTGTGGTAAATTTTCTGGGATACAACTTGACATCTACATGATGTAAATGGGCCCACATAATACCACTAGCAGCATATGTCCCAAAGACAGGCTTGATGCAATCATACATCAATAGTTGTAAGGCATTTTTACCCAATAATAGCACCATTGTGAGGGGTCCAGCTTGCCAGGATTCCATCTCTGTAGGAGGAAAGCATTACTCACATTCTTGCCATACTCAATATTAATCAACCACAAGTACTTTTGCCATTTTGTTGTAAGAGTCCTGGAGATATTGGAAGTGAATTGGGAGGACAAGTAGATTATGTGGTTTTCACTTAACAATTTATTGAATGTAAAAGTAGTATTTATACTTTTACATGGTTGTGGCATTACAAACATGCAAAATAGGTTAAGCAAAATCTCAAGAACATGTGTGCAAAGTTTGGGGCTGTTTGGACAGCTTTGAGAATTTTCATGTTCTGGGTATATATTCTAAGTAAATCCCAACAAGGAATTTGGTCAGTATTCTCTAGAATTTGAGGGTAATGATCTAAGTGACTAGGTTAGGTGAATATTAAGGTGAAATTACAAATTTTTACAACAATTTGATGGCTGGCATTGCAAACAGCTGAAAAGTCAATGTGTCTTTGAAGGTGTGTATGAATATAACTTTTGCTTGGTACTTGATGGGCTATCATTAAACAAGTATACTACCAGTATATCCTGCTCTCCACCAAATCTTATTAACCTGAATCTGCCACCAATCTTATAGCATAACAAAATAGCACCATTGTAAGATGTATGTCATGCCAGGAATGTACCACTATATGGGAGAGACTTTCTCACCATCAGTTTGCATATCAGTAATACCACATGTAAAGAATCTCATGCTATCCAATGTATATATGTATATATATGGTGCTATAGAGCACCATACTCAGTATCAATATTGTTGTAGATTTTGTAATAACACATAAATATTCATCTAATACATTCTTCTATATCATACATATTAGTGAACTCTGGCCAAATTCCTTGTTGAGATTTACTTATTTATCACTAATATACTGGGTACCTGATGTTTTGGTGATAATATTGTAAGTTATCTAAGCAGCCTAAGCTTTGCACACATGCTCTTGGGCTCTCTTTAAGCACATTTTGAGTGTTTGTTTTGCCAAGATAATGCAAAATTATATAAGTCACTGAGTGAAAGCCACATCATTTAGTTGGCCTTCCTGTTGTAAGAGTCTTGGAGATATTGGAAGTGATTGGGAGAACAAGTAGATTATGTGGTTTTCACTTAATGATTTATTGAATGTAAAAGTAGTATTTATACTTTTACATGGTCTTGGCATTACAAACACGTAGAATAGGTTAAGGAAGGTCCCAAGAACATGTGTGCAAAGTTTGGGGCTGTTTGGACAACTTTGAGAATTTTCATGTTCTGGGTACCTGGTATTTTGGTGAAAATATTTTAAGTATATCCCGACAAGGAATTTGGTCAGTATTCTCTAGGATTTAAAGGTGATGATCTAAGTGACTAAGTTAGGTGAATATTTAGGTGAAAATACGAATTTTTACAACACTCCCACTCAGCTAAATGTTCATACTGACTAGTCCTAATTTTGACCTAAGATATTCAAACTTGTCTCTTGCTAATGGTTTGGTAAATATGTCTGCAATCATTTCATCTGTAGGACAGTAAACTAAGCTAACTAAGTTATTCTCTATAGCTTCACGTATGAAATGATGTCTAATATCTATGTGCTTGGTTCTAGCATGAAAAGTTGGATTTCTACCTAATTGTATACATCCTTGATTATCTTGAAATAAAGTAATAGGCGATTTTTGACATAGGCCTAAATCTGCAAAGAGCTTTCTTAACCACATTGCTTCTTTTGTAGCTTCACAGGCTGCCATATACTCTGCCTCTGTAGTAGAAAGTGCTACAGTTGGTTGCTTTCTTGAATTCCATGAAATTGCTCCTTTACAGTAAAGAAAGGTGTATCCTGTGGTGGATCTTCTGTCTTCCAAATTTTGTCCCCAATCAGCATCAGAGTATCCCACAAGATCCTGTTCTGAATCCTTATAAGTGTATCTTAAGCAGATATCAGCAGTTCCTTTTAGGTATCTAAAAATCCGCTTAACTGCTGCAATATGATCAGATCCATAATTCTGATTATGCTGGCTGACAACTCCCACTGAATATGAGATATCTGGACGTGTTCCAAGCATGATATACATCAGACTGCCGACCATAGATTGATAAGGAAAGTCAGGGCTTTCAGATGGCACCAAGCTCTCTTGATTTGGTTGAGTTTTGACCAAGTTAAGGTTTGTCTCCATTGGGGTAGCTGCTGGTTTACAGTCTTCCATTTTGTACTTCTTTAGTATATCTTGAATATACTTGGATTGGCTTAGGGTAATAGTCTGGGTACTTCTGTCTAGGGAGAACTTAATCCCTAAGTAGTAACTGAGTTCTCCTAGATCGGACATCTTGAACTCCTTAGATAGGCTGGATTTAGTTTCTTCCAATGTTTCTAGGTTATTGGTGGCTATAATAAGATCATCCACATATAGAGCTAATAGAACTGGATTTGCTCTATCTGGCTTATAGTATATACTATAGTCAGCATTACTCCTTTTGAAACTCAAAGATTTCAAATAAGAATCTATCTTGCAATTCCAGGCTCTTGGTAATTGTTTGAGACCATATAGTGACTTTTTAAGCTTGCAGACCAAATGGGGGTTATCTTGGTCAACAAACCCATCAGGCTGGTCCATATACACGTCCTCATCAAGTTCTCCATTCAAAAATGCAGTTTTTACATCCATTTGATGAATAAAAAACTTATATTTGGCTGCAATAGCCAATATTAATCTGATGGAATTAAACTTGGCTACCGGTGCAAAGGTCTCAGTATAGTCAAGTCCTTTTGTTTGAGAGTATCCTTTGGCTACAAGTCTTGCTTTGTATCTTTCAATTGTACCATCAGCCTTGTATTTTGTCTTGAAGACCCATCTGCATCCAATTGATTTTTGGTTGATTGGTAATTTGACTAAGTCCCAAGTTTGATTTTCAATCAGGGCCTGATATTCCTCAGTCATTGCAGATCTCCAAAACTTTGTCTGAGGGCTATTTAGGGCCTCTTTTACAGTCTGGGGTTCATCAATATGGACTGAATAGGCATAGGCTAAGTTTGTACCCTCATTAATATAGTAATTTGGGCTATTTCTTGTCCGATTTGATCTCCGGGCATTTGGTACTGGAATGATCACTTCTGGGATATTCCCAGGCACTGATTCTGGCTGAACCACGGTTGTAGAGTCCTCTGGAGTGAAAAAATTTTCATTGTTTTGCTCTGATTCAATCCTGACAATTGGTGGACTTGAGATCAAATTTTTGTCATCATCTGATGTCATTTTTTGTGAAAATTTTGAATTTTCATCAAACAACACATCCCTGGACTTGATCAGCTTCTTTGCTTTGGTATTGTAGAGTCTGTATGCCTTACTCTCATTGCAGTAGCCCAAAAATATGCATTTTACACTTTTTGGCTCAAATTTTGACTGATTTCCGGCCAGTTTTTTGGCATATGCTGTACACCCAAATATTCTTAGATGTTCTGCACTTGGTCTGTATCCATACCATGCTTCAAATGGAGTAGAATCACGAAGTATTCTGTTATGACTCCTATTTTTAAGGTATACAGCAGTTGCAACTGATTCCGCCCAAAAATCATAGGATAATTTTTGATCATGGATCATAGATCTTGCCATATCAATTATTGATCGGTTAGCTTGTTCTGCTACTCCATTTTGCTGTGGGGAGTATGGTACAGTAGTCTCTTGCTTTATCCCATGAATTTTGCAGAAGTGGATGAAGAGTTTTGAGGTATATTCTCCACCATTGTCAGAGTGTATTTTCTTGATTTTTTCACCAGTTTCTCTCTCCACCATGGCTTTAAACTCCCTGAACTTAGACAGAGCTTCTTCCTTTCTCTCCATGAAGTAGACCCATGTGTATCTTGTATAATCATCAATAAAAGTGATTAAATACTTCATCCCGCCTAAGGATAAATTTTGCATAGGTCCACACAGATCTGAGTGAATTAGATCTAATTTTTTCTTAGTTTTGATTAACCCAGAGCTCTTGAACAGTTGTCTGGCTTGTTTCCCATATATGCAGGCTTCACAGTGCTCCAAATTAGCTGGGGGATCAATTTTCACTCCAGAAATTAGCTGATCTTTGATCATTTTACGCAAATAATCAAAATTGATGTGTCCAAATCTCCTGTGCCAAAGCATTGGTGTTTCTTCATTTAAGTTACTTATATTGGCTTCCGGATATGATGGAATATAAGTCAACTTGTATAGATTCTGATCTCTGATGCCCAAAGCAATATGGGCACCATTTTGATCAGTGATCCTGCATCCAGAATTGTCAAAACTGAAACTGAGTCCTTCTACTGTGGCCTTGCTTACAGAGAGTAGGTTCTTGGCTATTTCTGGTACATAGAGTACTTCTTTAAAGGTCAGTGTATGGCTTCCTTTACTGCTTCTAAGGTTTACTTGGATAGTTTCTTCTCCCACTGCATCAAGTGTTCTATTGTTGCCCATGAAAACCTTCTTAATTGGAATTTCTTGATATTGGGTAAAAAGTTCTTTTTGGTGTGTAAAGTGTTGAGAAGCTCCAGAGTCAATATACCACGTCTGAGAATCCTTGTTTGTGGTCATATTTAGTGCAGATATGAATAGTCTATCTTCAGTTGTTGCAGCATTTCCATATTCAGGCTTCTTTTGCTGATAATCTCTCTTTTTGAAACACCGGTCTGATGTGTGTCCTTTCCTTTTGCAGTAGTTGCAAAATAGGTTGCTGTTGCCTTTGTAGGGTCTTGGGTACCTTCTTTGTTGGTTATCATTGCTTATTAAAGCATTTTCTTCTTCCTTCTTATTGGCGCTTGATTTTCTTAATTCTTCATCCAGGAGCCTTCCATATACGTAATTTAAGGTCAAATCTTCAGTTCTGGACTCTAGGGCTGATACAAGGCCCTGAAACCTGTCTGTCAGGCTATTCAGGATGGTAACTATCACATCCTCATCAGTAGTTGGTACACCCACAGATTCCATCTCATCTACCAGCAGGGTAATTCTGTTAATTAGATTTTTCATTTCTTCTCCTGGCAGCATCTTTGTAGTAAAGAGTTTTCTTCTCAGATACATTTTCTTGGCTGCTGAACATGACTGGTAGGTGTCTTCTAATGCCTTCCAGGCATCCTTTGCCGTTTTTGCTCTTGAGCATTGAATCAGCAATTTGTCTTTAACATTAAGGCAAATGCAGTTAAAGGCACTTTGTTCTTTCTTCTGGTACTTTAAGGCTTCTTCTCCCACGTTTTTAGGAGGGTATTCTTCTCCCATGACAATATCCCAAAGGCCTCTTTCTTGTAGCAGCATCTTCATCTTCACCTTCCACACTTGGTAGTTAGAGCCATCCAACTTTTCAGCAGAGGGAAAAATTCCAGTAATAGCAGTAGTAGACATTGCAGAGAGTGACAGCTTGGGGCTAATAACCTGTTGTAAGAGTCTTGGAGATATTGGAAGTGATTGGGAGAACAAGTAGATTATGTGGTTTTCACTTAATGATTTATTGAATGTAAAAGTAGTATTTATACTTTTACATGGTCTTGGCATTACAAACACGTAGAATAGGTTAAGAAAGGTCCCAAGAACATGTGTGCAAAGTTTGGGGCTGTTTGGACAACTTTGAGAATTTTCATGTTCTGGGTACCTGGTATTTTGGTGAAAATATTCTAAGTATATCCTGACAAGGAATTTGGTTAGTATTTTCTAGGATTTAAAGGTGATGATCTAAGTGACTAAGTTAGGTGAATATTTAGGTGAAAATATGAATTTTTACAACACTTCCAACCACTTTTAATATCTCCAAAACTCCTACAGCATGCTATGGACCCCAAGCTGCCACTCTCTGGAGTGTGTATTACCGCTATTATGGAGATTCTTTTATGTGCTAAGGATTGGATGGACACAACTACCAAGTCTGGCAGGTGAAGATGAACATGAATATGATGCTGCAGGAAAGAGGCCTTTGGGATATAGTCATGTAAAGAGAATGCCCTCTTTAATGGTTGAGATGAAGAAGCCCTCAGATACAAGAGCAAAAAAAAAGTACCTTCAACTGCACATTTGTGAACATCTCAATAACCAAAAGCAAAAACATGAAGGAATGCCTGGAAGGCATTACAAGACACCCACTGTTTATGTACAGCCACTCATAGAATATTTTGATGAAAGAGTCTTGGAGATATTAAAAGTGATTGGGAGAACATGTAGAATATGCGGTTTCACTTAATGATTTATTGAATGTAAAAGTAGTATTTATTCTTTTACATGGTCTTGGCATAGCAAACATGTAGAATAGACTTAGGAAGGTCCCAAGAGCATGTGGGCAAAGTTTGGGGTGGTTGGACAACTTTGAGAATTTTCATGTTCTGGGTACCTGATATTTTGGTACAAATATTCCAAGTAAATCCCAACAAGGGTTTTGGTCAGAGTTCTCTAGGATTTGGAGGTAATGATCTAAGTGACTGAGTTAGGTAAATATTTAGGTGGAATTACAAGTACTTACAACACTCCCACTCAACTAAATGTACGTGCTGACTAGTCCCAATTTTGACCTAAGATATTCAGACTTATCTCTAGCCAATGGTTTGGTAAATATGTCTGCAATCATTTTATTTGTAGGACAGTAAGCTAAGTGAGCTAAGCTGTATAGCTTCACATATGCAATGATGTCTAATATCTATGTGCTCAGTTCTAGCATGAAAGTTGGATTTCTACCTAATTGTATACATCCTAGATTATCTTGAAGAAAGTAATAGGTGTTTTTTGACATAATCTTATATCTTTAAAAAGCTTCCTTAGCCACATTGCTTGTTTTGTTGCTTCACAGGCTACCATTTACTCTGCCACTTAGGTAGATGGTGCTACAGTTGGTTACTTTCTTGAATTCCATGAAATGCTCCTTGACTGTAAAGTAAGGTGGATCCTGTAGTGGACCTTCTGTCTTCTACGTTTTGTCCCCACTCAGCATCAGTGTATCCCACAGGATCTTGTTCTGAATCCCAATAGGTGCACCTTAAGCAGATAGTAGCAGTTCCATTTTTTGTAAGAGTCTTGGAGATATTGGAAGTGATTGCAAGAACAAGTAGATTATGTGTTTTTCACTTAATGATCTATTGAATGTAAAAGTACTATTTATACTTTTACATGGTCTTGGCATTACATACATGTAGAATAGGTCAAGGAAGGTCCCAAGAACATGTATGCAAAGTTGGGGGCTGTTTGGACCACCTTGAGAATTTTCATGCACTGGGTATCTGGTATTTTGGTGAAAATATTTTAAGCAAATCCCAACAAGGAGATTGGTCAGTATTCTCTAGGATTTGAAGGTAATGATCTAAGTGACTAGGTTAGGTGAATATCAAGGTGGAATTACAAATTCTTACAACACTTCCACTGAGCTAAATGTTCATACTGACTAGTCCTAATTTTGACCTAAGATATTCAAACTTGTCTCTAGCTAAGGGTTTGGTAAATATGTCTGCAATCATTTCATCTGTAGGACAGTAAACTAAGCTAACTAAGTTATTCCCTATAGCTTCACATATAAAATGATGTCTAATATCTATGTGCTTAGTTCTAGCATGAAAATTTGGATTTCTACCTAATTTGATACATCCTTGATTATCTTTAAGTAAAGTAATAGGGGTTTTTTGACATAGGCCTAAATCTGTAAAAAGCTTTCTTAACCACATTGCTTCTTTTGTAGCTTCACAGGTTGCCATATGTGAGTACTAAATGCAGTACCCACTCTTTGCCCAAGAGTTCTCCCCAGAGTCCTACCCAAAGTCCCCCAGTATCCTCCCTATGATTCCTCCATGCACCCTCCCTCCTATCCCTGCCCTTATCTAGTTAGAACACTTACCATAATAGGAAGGTGTTTACACCCCTATTTTATAACACATTGTCTATTATCTAAGCCCCAAGTGATATATATCTACCCAATTGAACCAAGCAAGAGAACAAGGAGATTTGAGACAAAATAAACACAAGTCTTTATTACCTTACTACCTCCTATTGGAAGCTATTCTGAACCAAGTGGTACTGGCTTAACCTACAAGCTCTCCCACTCACTAAGTACAGTCAGTAATAACCCACATATTTGGTGCTGTCTCTGCGGAAATAAGCACAAGTGAGGTAATGACTACTACAATCAAACTAAAAACATACAAAGGAAAGAGAGAGAAAGCCCTTGAATGGTTTGATAAGTTTGAGAGAGCTGCCGTTGATGCAGGATGGGACAACAATAAGAAAGTAAGGGAGTTTGCAAGACATATGGAAGGGTCAGCATGGCAATGGCATTATGGGTTGGAAGACACAGTTAAAGACAACTGGGATGCACTAGAAGAAGCCTACAAGACACTCTTTCTATATGCCTAAGGGTACCACTACAAAGCCCTTCTACTGTCCTCACGGAAGAAAAGCAGTGAGAGCTATGAAGCCTACACTGAACTGTTCCTCCAACAAGTTTGATGTCTCCCAAAGGACAAAATTGCCAAACAACAGCTCATGAGGTATTACATCATGGGCTTAGACAACAAAATAAGATGTAGGGCATCCAAAGAACAACAGGGATGTAAAACGCTGCAAGGGCTGGTCAAACAAGTGCAAGGGGTCATCTTGCTATGGGGGCTACCCTATAGTGATACAAATGATTGAAGGACAGGGATCCCCTGTAAGAAAGGAAAAATTGCCTCCCCAAAAGACCATGAGTTAGAAGAATTATGGCAAAAGGTCCAAGAACTCTCAATCAACAATGTCCAAGAAGTCCCCAAAGAAAGTGATAAACTCTGGAAAGCTGTTGTAGATCTAAAGACCCAGGTACAAGCCCTGACCCAACAGATGGAACAACCACAACAACAGTATCCGTGTTATGTGTGTGGAGAAATAGGTCACCAGGCTCACAAATGTGAAAAACGGTATGGACAAGAAGCTGTACCGGACACCAAAGAGAAGAAGGCATCAAAAGACAGAGTCCCTTGCCAGGAGGCCAACGGGACTCAGTCAATCTAAGCCCTCCGGTCAGGACAGTTGAAGTGCGGAAGAAGAAGCGTTGACATGATGCTTCTAGAGAGGAGGCAAAGGAATCTGTAGTAGAGGTTCCGTAAAAAGGAAAGAACGTGGAATTAGGTGAAGAAGTGCGGAATGAGCCTTGGGAAGAAGTATAAAAACAAACAAAGAACGCTAGCATGTCTTCCCATGGCCTATTCCTCATAATGAAGGTACTAGAGCAAACCAAGGCAACCCTCCCAATAACCAATTTACTGGGACTTGCCCTGGCTCTAGTCAAGGAACTGATAGAGGGATTGAGGGAGATAACAACCCTTCATGTCAACCAGATGGTCCTGCAAAAACCAAATAAAGGTACATACGTAAAGGTATGTATAGAGAATAAAGAGATTCTTGCCCTTATCAACACAGGATCCTCTACATTGATCATGTCAGAGTCATTATCAAAACGTCTAAAATTAGACATATTCCCAACAACACCATTTGAGTACGGCTAGCAAATGACTAACTGGACACAACAGTAGGCGTGGTGCCTAGTTGCCCCATACGGCTAGGCAACTTGATAATACACCAAGATGTCATGGTTCTACCTGTCACTGCCAACAACTTACTCATTGGAAAGAGTTGGTTTATCCAACATAAGATGGATATACTTTACAGTGCATCTGAACTCAGGTGGGATACCAAGAGTATCCCACTGATTCATATCACCAATGAGAGCAAGGCATGTAGCAACAGTGTGACAATTGAAGAAGTGAAACCGTTGCAGTCTCCAATCATCACACAAAAGGTGATAAAAATACCACCCGCCAGTGAGATGGTGATCTCATTAGAGACACCAATAGCTTATTTGACAAGCAGTTGAATGATAACCGCAGCAAAGGCATCCAAGCAACTGGAAGGAATCTCAATCCCTAAAGTATGGATACCCCCAAAATTTGAAACGCAAAGTCTGAAGTGCTTAGTGGTCAACAACGGGCAACACACGGTGAAATTGCCTAGAGGAGTACCATTGTTGAACCTAGAGGAAGTCAACGGAAACAACCAAGGACCACCTACAAACAAGGAACCAGAAGAAGAACTCCCCAAACTAGATGTGGACCCCGGTCTACCGCCTGCGTTACAAGACAAGTTCCTAGAAAGAATATGCCCGCTTGCCCAAGTATTCTCTAAGAACCAAGTAATTGGTCATATACCTGGGGTATATCACCAAATCCACCTCACTGACAAATACCCCATTAAGCAAAAAGCCTACAGGAACTTGAAAATTGACACGGCCTATATCAAAGAGACGATTGAAACTTTATTGAAAGACAATATCATTACAGAGAGCCAGTCTCCATGGGCCTCCCCCATAGTGATAGTCCCAAAGAAAGACGGAAAGCAACACTTTTGCATCAACTACCAAAAATTGAACACCTTCACCCAGAAGGACGTGTATCCACTACTGCAAATAGATGACCTGTTGGACAGATTAATTGGAGCTAAATATTTTAGCTCTCTTGACTTAATAGACTTGTTTCATTGTACCGTGCCAGGGCGTGCGGTGCAATCTGCGGTTGCAAAGAACAATTGGGCGCAATATTATAGCTACCAGAAGGAAGGATTGTTCTTGGACGATTTTGCACTATGCGGGACGATCTTGCACACTATGGCACAATCTGACACAATGAGGTTGGAACAGATGATTGCGCCAACTTGTAATGTTTGCATCACATGCGCAATTGGATACCGCTATTATGGCAGGTAAAATCCGGTATTTGGATATGTTTCTTTAATGCAAATGGAAATAAATGTGTATCACACTATAAACTACACTAATACTTACCATTTTGGTTACCCTCACTCCAATTGGACGGTATCTCAGTGGTTAATTGGTCCAAAAGTATCCTGAAGCTGGCAGCCCCCAATTGGCTCATTGACTACCAAAAAAGCTACCTGATTTGCCATCAAATATCCCATTTTGCTCATTGAGCAAGTAAATCCCTGATCCTAGTGATTGGACAAGGTGTCATAGCCAGCACGCAAGTGATTGTGTAGGTGCAAAACAGATCCAATAGATGCACTTGTATTACAGATGACGTATATATATGCAGGGTGTTTATTTATAGGGGTTCTGTCTCAAATGTGAGACAACCTTGATATTACTTATATCAAAAATTTGATGAACACTGAGTTGCAACAGCACAATTCTAATCGCCAAAAAAAAGGGTTGTTGGGATCATTACAAATGTGAGCAATTCAAAGCAATTGCATCATCTTCTCCTGGGTTTTTTTCTCACAGGGATTACTACTGAAGCATTTGGTAGTGACTCACTTTGCACACCTATACTACTTCCTGGCTGACTATCATCTTGGCTACTTGTGTATTTGTAGTCAGTATTTTGCCTCCTAGTTGATGAGTGCAATGCTACAGCTTGGCCGCGCTGAATCGCTCCAACTGAACCAACTGAACCGGCCTGTAGTGCCACGCGCTGACGCATTCTTTTACTTGCCAAGGGCTCCGGTGGTTGAGGCACTTCATGTTGGTCATCATCAGTCAGTTCACCAGAAGTAACTTGCTGATGGTCAGGCAAAATGGCACGCGCAGGCACGCCTTGACGCGTTGAGATGGCCCTTGGCTGAGTTTGATGTGATGCTGCAAGTTGACACGACTTGGTCCGCTCCAATGGACTTGTGTCTAAATGAGCAGTTTGGCAAGTTCTCGTAGTTTTGCTCTGAAGCGCGCATGTTGACCTGACGCGCATTGACTCAAGGTGGGGCGTTCCGGTAAACGGTGTTGGCGTACTCTGGACTGACGTGCGCTGGCACGCTGTGGTTGCAAGAGATGGTAGGGAATCCAGCAAGGTGTGCTGGCGCAATCTGGATGATGTTGCTCGCGGTCTGTATTCTTCCTCCTGAAGCTCACCATCTGATTCCTCAAGGTATTCACTTACCCTCTGTCTGATACTTTGGAGCTGTTGCCTGGATGAGTCCTGTGTATATTGCTCTCGGAAGCCACTCAGCTCTACTAATATATCACGTAGTACATTAGTCATTTGAGGCAAAAACTCATTCAAAATCTCTTTGGTTCCCAAAGTTGAGGCACAAACGGACGCGTCCGGCCCGTACTGTGCAAATTGCGCGTAAAATTGCTCCCGCGCGGCTTCTTTGTCAAATCCCCTCACTCTCAGCTCATTCTTGATTTCAATACTTGTCTTGTTATATATCTTTTTACATACATTGGCTGGCATCTTGATGTAGAACTCATGCCACAGCTTTCTACTCAAATTCTTCCATCTTTGTTGACTCTCTGAGGTATCTAGTTCTGCTAGATTAATCAGTAGTGCCCAAATATCTGTATGAAGGCTCATCATAGACACTTGGGCCATGCTAAAATCATTTGGCAAGAATTCAAACGGATCCAACATTGAATTTTCCGGTCCGGACCGTGCTTGTGAGCTGGGGGATGGGTTTTGTCTGGGTTGTACTAAAGATGAGTTGAGGCTTGGTATGGGGACCATAGCAACAGATTTGGATACTTATACAGCAGTATATTGACATCAACCTGGTCTTATATGAAATATATATGAAAACTAATGTGATTGTTGAAATCTCCATATATTATGCATGATGCATCTTGGATTGCGTTGACACGGATCAGATCACATCAATTGCAGATTTCCTATTTGATTATAGACCTATGATTAAAGCATCAACAAAAGTATCAAGGCATTGTTTGCGGATGATTTTTGCGACATAATGATGGGATACGTGGCAATTGATGGAGATTTAACCATAATGTATTAAAAATCAGATAAATAAGGCGGATTGCGCCAAATCAATTCAAACCGCCTTTATACGATCATCCACCAATTTTAATATGACTTACTCATCTGAATGGTCTTTTCTCATCAATCCCATCACTACCACTGGATTTCCTTTTGACACACTAGAGGAGATCTATTCCAAGTACTGTGGACCATCAACCCCAATCTACTCAAGAAGATCCCTTGTCAAGCTTCTCTGCTATTACAAGAACTACTGCCCTACAAGGTTTCATCCCACCATCCATGGCAACAAAAGTCCTAGAAGCTTTCATTCCCAGCTGACAGCAATGGAGAACCACCTTGCAGAGGGTATGAATGACTTAGAGCAAGCTTGGAATACTAGGTTCAGAAGCTCCAATAGACTTCCATATCCCAGAGTGTTCAGCAACAGGTTCCATATCAGGAGTATTTTGGATACCTTCCCAGTGAGGATTAACAGACCTTCTAGAGGGCAGAGACACTTTTATTCTGGCAAGTACAAGGCACACTGTGTGAAGTTTCAAGCACTGTCTGACATTGAGGGTAACATCATCTGGTTTAGTGGGCCATTTGCTGCAAGTAGGCATGACAAAGCACTCTGGGTAGAGAATCATCCTGAATTCAGTAGAGGGGGAAATGTATGGTAGACTTAGCTTCAATAGGAGAGGATGGCCAGAGATTAGGATGTATTACAGCTTATAGGAAGCCAGACATTCTCATCTGCCTGAGCAAAACGGTCAGATTGTGGCTCTGCAGAGGTTCTCAATTGCCTGCTTGACTGAGAGCCTGAGGAGTTTGCATTATTACCTTCAATGAGCACACTGTCCACAGGGCCTTTTTGGATGTAGCCCTGCTTGTTGCACTGAATGTCAAAGCAACCTGTTGTCCAACTGTTGTAGTGGTGTATATGTCTAAGGGAGAGATACATCTAACACTTCTCAAGTGTTTTGTGTGTGGGGTGTTCACTGGGTGCAATAACCTCTGGCAAAAGCTTGCTACAAATACTTGGGTTCTGTCTCTAATCTAATGTAATAGGGAACAAAGCCACAAGCTTGTCAAGGGAAAACTATTGAGCTACAATCCCCAATTTAGTTGTCATCTTAACAAAAGTATGTGCTGGGCTCAGTGTCCTTTGAGATGACAATGTACTAAAGCTTCCAAAGTCAAAACAACTGTAAACTCCACCAGCAGGGACTTGAAAGAATGCAGCTGTGGTAATAGTTACAAAGACAGAAAAGTATCTTTGCCTGTACAAGAAGAAACTTGGGAAAGAATCAAATATAATAAAAGATACCTACTCTGAGTATTCCTCACAAGTAGTGCCTCCAAGTCAGTTTGCTGTCAGCATGGTTTCCTGGGAGTGTCCTGTGGTTGGAAGTTCAGGTAGCAGCAGGTAGCCATGATCACACTAATCAACAATTTGATTTATTGATAAAAGAGATGATTACTTATTGTTGAGGGACAGCCTCCCTTATATACTTTTCTTACTGGCTAAGAGACTACTAATCATGGTGTTCTAGAAGGTTCCAGATATCAATGGTAATCTTAATGATATCAGAATGACCTAAGAATCTGCTAAGTAGGTGCAGGAAGGTTCTAAGAGGCATAGCACATCCAACCAATTAGGAATCAGTACTCTGAAACCTGTGTAACATATGTATACTGTATATGGTATGGAAATGGTAGGGATGATGACACAGGTTGATCATGTGTCATGGGTACTGGCACAGATACTTGCCTAATATAGGAGTGCTTACTGCTAGTAATCTTACATAAAGTGAGGGATAACTTATGCAACAAGGTAAGCAGGTGTTATAATCAACTGGCTTATGGGATAGTACTGTTCAGGTAAGACAAATGGGATAGAACTAAAATAATTGTAGTAGAGAAATAGGGAAGTGGAAACTATAAGAATGAGCACATCTGTCAGTGGGTGTCATTGTGACCCCACTACACTGTTCTTCTGTTGCTGTCAGTGGTGGGGATTGGTTGAGAGCCAGACAACTTTGCTTTATTTTTTGGCAGCATATATATGGAAGTGAGTCAAGCCAAAGGGGAAATAGTGTTACATATATGTGTGTTTGTTGTGCCACAACTTTATTCATAATGCATACTATGGCAGGTCATCATTGAATCTTACATTCATGTAGGTGCAATATCTCAAACACAAAACTGTCTTAAGTTCACATGATTATTGACCAAAAAGTGATATAATAGCGCTATGTTGTTGAAGGTCATACTGTTTGCCCCATGGACAAGACCACTTTGACTCAACACCATAAGAGAAGAGAAAAAAGACCATGTGGCTATTGTGCCAAGCCTCTCAGCCATGAAGCACGCAGACAGCATAGGAAGTATTACAAGGATCATGGCCAGTGTTTTGCAACCCAAGTCATATTTGACCATTCATTGGTCACTACTGCACCAACATTATCTTGCTGGCCAGTTGATACTTCTATATTGGTATGTATCAATCAAGCGCAAACATATTCTAAATATTTGATGGCATACATTACAAACAGCTAAGAGGCAAGGGTTACTTTGAAGGTATGTATGACCAGGCCTTTGCTTTAGAACTTGATGGAATCTCATTAAACCAGTACTCTACCAGCAAATCCTGCTGGCCACTGATTCTCATCAATCTGAATCTGCTGCCCATCTTATGGTATCAGAGCAATAATCTGATGGTAGACTCACTAGTATCCTGGCCTAAATCACCATCCAACCTGGATAGCTACCTGTGTCCATTGCGGTGTGGTGGTGTATAAGTCCAAGGGAGAGATACGTCCAACACTTCTCAAGTGTTTTGTGTGTGGGGTGTTCACTGGGTGCAATAACCTCTGGCAAAAGCTTGCTAGGAATACTTGGGTTCTGTCTCTAATCTAATGTGAAGGGGAATAAAGCCACAAGCTTGTCAAGGGAAAACTATTGAGCTACAATCCCCAAGTTAGTTGGCGTCTTAACAAAAGTATGTGCTGGGCTCAGTGTCCTTTGAGATGACAATGTACTAAAGCTTCCAAAGTCAAAACAACTGTAAACTCCACCAGCAGGGACTTGATAAGAATGCAGCTGTGGTCAATAGTTACAAAGACAGAAAAGTATCTTTGCCTGTACAAGAACAAACTTGGGAAAGAATCAAATATAATACAAGATACCTACTCTGAGTATTCCTCACAAGTAGTGCCTCCAAGGTCAGTTGGCTGTCAGCACGGTTTCCTGGGAGTGTCCTGTAGTCTGGGGTTGGAAGTTCAGGTAGCAGCAGGTAGCAGTGATCACACTAATCAACAAGTTGGTATATTGATAAAAGGGATGATGATTTATTGTTGAGGGATAGCCTCCCTTAGATACTTTTCTTACTGGCTAAGTGATTACTAATCATGGTGTTCCAGAAGGTTCCGGATATCAATAGAAATCTTAATGACATCAGAATGACCTAAGAATGTTCTGAGTAGGTGCCGGAAGGTTCTAAGAGGCACAGCACATCCAACCAATCAGGAATCAGTATTCTGAAACCTGTGTAACATGGGGATACCATATATGGTATGGAAATGGTAGGGATGGTGTCACAGGTTGATCATGTGTCACGGGTACTGGCACGGGTACTGGCACGGGTACTTGCCTAATATAGAAGTACTTGTAGCTAGTAATCATACATAAAGTGAGGGGTAACTTATGCAATAAGGTAAGCAGGTGTGATAGTCAACCGGCTGATGGGATAGCACTGATTGGGTAAGACAAATGGGATAAAACTAAAATAAGTGTAGTAGAGATATAGGGAAGTAGAAAATAAGGGAATGAGCACATCTGTCAGTGGGTGTCACTGTCACCCCACTACAGCGGGATGATTTTGTATGCTTTCCAGCAAGATAACAGTAAATGGCCATCATGTAAAAGTGCATATTATTAACTGCATTGGAGATACCCTACCATCAGCAAGATAGTAGGTTTTTCTGGGTACAATGGATACCTGCATCTATTGCTGGATGAGTTTTGTATGCTTTCCAGCAGGATAATGGTAAATGGCCATCATGTAAAAGTGCATATTATTATCTGCATTGGAGATACCCCAGCCATCAGCAAGATAGCAGGTTTTTCCAGGCACAATGGACAGTATTGCTGTCAAATGTGTGTGATCCAGGGGATTTACTCCATAACTCACACACATTATTGTAACCCAAACACCAACACTAAGAATATCATCTACCTGTAGAGAGAACATACAGAAGTTAGAATGCAATTGCAGCAAACCTGGCAAGCTATAAGCCATTGGCCAGAAAATTGAATCAATTGGAGACCAGTGATACTTCAGATAGCAGGTATCTGTTGGAGCAAAAGCCTTCCACTGGGAGCAATGCATTTGCTTCTCAACAATATCCCTATACTGATGACAAAGTTGTACATGGGGCATTTCAAGTTAAATGAGCCCTTCAAAGTACTGGAGAAATCTGAAAGAATTGGCTAGATATAACAGAGTATCTGCTACCCTAAGTACTTCTCACAGGCTCCAATCAATACTCATATGGATATGCAGCAATATGAATGCAAAGACTGGATGAACTGGATATGTAATTATTCAAGTGGTGTTCTGAAGCCATTCCTACCAAGAGTACATTGGATGCATTGGGAGTCATATGTGCACATTGTAGGATTATTTATCCAGAAGCAGATCAACAATGCCAACTTGACATATCTTCAGGTGTTGTGTGAGGAGTTTCTAATGGGATTTGAGCAGCTATACTACAAGCCTAAAGCTGAACATGTAAGTCTCTGCTGCTACTGTAGCCATTCTCTACTCTATTTTGCTAGGTATGTGGTGAATATTGGGCCTTGCTTCACCTTTTGGGAATTTCCTATGGAGCAGAGGTGTAGGGAGATTGGAAGGTGAGTCAAGTTGCAGGTACTACCATATTCCAATCTCATCAAGAATATTACCTTCAAGTCTGTCATAGATGTGATGAGTTGTCACATGGAGGACAGCCAGGAAGAGTTGCAAAATACTGAGGACAGATGTGCACATGAAGACACCTATGTCTATGGCATTAAGAAGCTAAGCAGCCCCAATGCATGGGTAATCAGTTAAGTAATGCAAAGTTGGGCTGGGTGCAACAAGTAACTACTTTTACTAGGAAAACTCTTCCATGGTATGCCAGACTTCTCATTGTCATAAGCCAGCTTCTACACCATTGAATACAGAATTCACACAAACAAGAGCCAGAGCACATCTACAAGGGGGACTAGAATCCAGTAGGGAGAAGGAATATATTGGCTAAATACTAAGAGGTTCTTGACGGATATTCAGGAGGTATACATGGCAGAAGTGGTGACATCCAAGCATATGTTTGCAAGATGTCAATGTTACCAGCAATACAGGGAATATGACAACTTTGCAAGTATCACACTAAAAAGCTGTAAAGTTGAGGTGATAGGAGTATATAGTGGCAGGTGTGCATGCTTGAAGAGGTTAGTAGGCAGGAGGCCATAGTTTTTTTTGATTTGGACTATATGTGGAAACTCAAGGTAGAAGTGTGTAAGCAAATCAAGAGGGGTGATTCTACAGTGGATAGATGAATTGCACAAGGGGAGGTAGAAAAAGGAGATACCATTTGGTATATTGGTATGGTAGTAGTATACAGAACTTACTGTAGGCCAACATACTGCCTTAGTAATGCCTACAGATTCTTGCTGTGAGGCCATTGATAAACCATCAAGAATTTTTGCCATATAAGACAATTAGATGTCCTGGCCAGTTAGATCCATTTAAATTGCTGTAGAGTGCTACAAGACTGCAACAATGCCATCCAATTATTGCCACAGCACCAATCAAACCCTCTCAAGTTTTATAGCTTTATTTGGCAGTAAAATCAGCAATATGGCATTGTGATCCTGTCATGAGATTGTCAAGAGGGTTGCAAATCCAAGCTGCTGGTATTATGACAGTCTCTAAACAGGATCCTGATGGCTGATCTGAATTGGATCCACCCACAGGACCAAGTTATTTTTTGTAAGGGAGATAATGCAGCTTAATACAAGAAGCACTCAGACAGAGTAGCAGCAAAAGAACTGACAGTGATAAAAGAAATGGTAAAGGCAAAAAGACTAAACAAGCCAGAGAGGGATGTGTAAAGAAAAGTTGCAGGTCTCACCAATAAATGCTATCAGCTCAGAACAGGCTGGATCCCATAATAGCCAAGAAGAATTTTCAACAAGAAAGCAGCTGTTTTCTCAAGAGCTTGGAGCACAGCCAGTTGAGCTCTACTCCAGTGAGGTAGATGAGTTTGCAGAGAAAAGTAATCATCTACTGCTGGCTCCACACCCTCCATTGTGACACAGTGGAGATCCTACTAACAGACATAGCAATGATGTCAAGAATGTGAAAGACTATTACAATGTTTACAGTGGAGCTTGGAACATTAGCAGGTATGCAAAGAGGTTGCAGAACTTCTTTGAGAGCAGTGCTCAAAAAAATGCACTTTAATAATGCAAGAATCTATTGCAAAGACTGACAGGCAAGGAGCTAGACTTTGCAGTGCTGGCTGAAGACCAAGACATATGGGAACCAGTGAATGAACTATGGCATAAAGCAGTGGGATCCCCACTAAAGGTATGGAAAAAGGGCATTATGGCTAAAATGCTCATTTAATGGGGGATGTGGATGGAGTTACTTGTTGAGTGTTTGGCTGAGCTCAATGTTAGTGTTGGGTAAAGGGACTTGTATAAGTTAGTACAGCTGGAAATCAAGCTACACCTGACAACTGAACAGAAATAAGCCAATTTGTATGCATTAAAGTAAGTTCACTGTTGGAGTTAGGAAGTGTGGAGTGCAAAAAGAGGCAGTTATCAATCTATATACAGAAACATAGAAGGCAATGGAGTGCCTGGGATCAAAAAGTGAGAGAACCAGAAGGGAACCAACAAAAAGCCACTTATTTGCTGTGATGAAAAACCTTAACCAAGTTTTCATGAAATCTAATTGTAAAAATTTGTAATTCCACCTACATACTGACATAACTTAGTCACTTATATCATTATTTACATGTTCTAGAGAATACTGACCAATTTCCTAGTTGGGATCTACTCAAAAATAATCTCACAAAGACATCATGTATCTAAAACACAAAAGTTCACAAAGTTGTCCAGACAGCCCCAAAATTTAAACACATGTTCTTGGGACCTTTCTAAATCTGTTTTACATGTTTGTTATGCCAAGGCCATGTAGGTCATGAGGTTCAATGGGTCTCTTAGTCAATATTGCTTTGGTCTTGTTGAGTGTGACATATCAAAGGGCACTTTACTCATCAGAGAAGTTTCCTTAAGTTATTCAGCAACTCTGTTGATATTTAAATCATGGTGTTCAAGCGGCTGTATACATGTGGCTAGGAGGTCTTCAGTGTGCATATTAGATTTCTATTCTAATGAGTCCCACATGACAACATCCAACTCAACTGGTTGTTTACAGTCTATTCTATGGAGTAGCATTAGTGGCAATGGTATAGTTGTTTTCTTAGTAGTAATTCTACCTGCCCAAAGGGCAAGATATAGTGGTTGTGGCCATTGTAAAGTGTGATATTCCAAATTCTTGACTAGAGAGTTGACTGGTGGACTAAGTCCCTTTTCAACCATTCCATTGGATTGAGGGTGGTAAGCTGTAGTAAAATCAGTGTATATCTAATACCTTGAGCACAATTTGTGAATCACAATCTAGTATTCCAAGCTTACTCTGGGTCATTCATACCCTCTGCATGGTGTTTCCCCATTGCTGCCAGCTGGGAATGAACACTTTTAGGACTTTTGTTACCATAGATAGTGGGGTTTGACCTTGTAGGGCAATAGTGCATGTAATAGCAGAGACACTTAACAAGAGATCTCCTTGAGTAGATTGGGGCAGATAGTCCACAGTAATTGGTATAGATCTTCTTTAATGTGTTAAATGGAAATCCAGTGGTAGTGATGGGATTAATGAGAAAAGACCATTCAGATGAGTAAGCCATATCAAAATTGGTATGAGATCAAGTACAGGTAACATGAATTGATTTGGTGCAATCAGCTTAATTTACCTGATTTTCTATGCAATATGATTGAATATCCATCAATTGCCATATATCCTATCATTATGTTGCAAAAGTTATCCTCAAATAATAACTTGGTGATTTTATTGATGCTTTAATCATATGTCTATAGTAATATAAGAAATCCTCAATTGATGTGATCTGATCCATGTCAATACAATTCAAGAGGCATCATACAAAGTATGGAAAACTCAACAATCACATTAGTCCTCACATATATTGCAGATAAGACCAGGTTGATGCTAATATACTACTGTATAATTATTCAAACCCAGACAAAACCAGTCCCCCAGCTCATAAGCACAGTCCTGACCAGAAATGTCAATGTTGAATCCATCTGAGTTCTTGCCAAATATTTTAGTATGGCCCAGGTGTCTATGATGAGCCTGAATACAGATATCTGTGCATTAATCATTAATCTAGCAGAACTGAATGCCTCAGAGAGTCAACAGATATGGAAGAATACCAGTAGTGATCTGTGGCAAGAGCTCTACATCAAGATGCCAGCAGATGTATGTAAGAAGATATACTACCAGACAAGTATTGAAATCAAGAATGAGCCGTGAGTGAGGGGATTGGATAAGGAAGCTGCATGCACACAATTCCACATGCAATTTGCACAATACAGGCTGGACATCTACATTTGTGCCTCAACTTTGGTAACCAAGAATATTTTGAATGGGCTGTTACCTCAAATGACTAATGTACTATTAATTGAGATTTTGCCTGAGATGACTAATGTATTACATGATATACTAATCAAGCTAGGTGGCTTCCAAGAGCAATATATACAGGACTCATCAAGGCAGCATTTCCAAGCAACTAGACAGAGTGTAGAGTGAATACCTTAAGAAATCAGGGGCAAGCCTGAAGAGGAAGAGTACAGAGTGCAAACAGCTGGGCCCAGATTGCACCAGTATGCCTTGCATGACTCCTTGCCATCTCCTGCATTCTCAGCGCACCAGTGCACTTTAGTTCAAACTATGCCAACACCCTACACAAGAGCACCCCTGATCAAGTTGATATGCATCAGATCAATGCAAGCACTTCAGAGCAAAACTACCAGAACTTGCCAAACTTATCATTTAGACATGAGTTGATTGGAGCAAGCCAAATTGCATTGTAGTGGTGTATATGTCCAGGAGAGAGATACTTTTATCACTTTTCATATGCTTGGTGTGTGGTGTGCTCACTGGGTACAATAACCTCTCTATTTACTCTAATGTGAGGGCAAATAAAACCATAAGCTTGTCAACAGAAAAATATTGAGCCACAATCCCCAACTTAGTTTGCATCTTAACCAAAGTATGTGCTGGGCTCAGTGTGCTTTGAGATGACAGTGTACTAAAGCTTGAAAACTCAAAACAACTGTAAGCTCCTCCAGCTGGGACTTGATAAGAATGCAGCTATGGTCAATAGTTACAAAGACAGAGAAGTATCTTTGCCTGTACAAGAAGAAACTTGGGAAAGAATCAAATATAATAAAAGATACCTGCTCTAAGGATTTCTCATAAGTAGTGCCTCCAAGGTCAGTTGGCTGTTAGTGCAGTTTCCTGGGAGTGTCCTGTGGTCAAAGTTTTGAGCTCAGGTGGCAGCAGGTAGCATTGATTATGCCAATCAACAGGTTGGCATATTGAAAAACAAGATGAAGATTTGTTGTTAAGGAATTGCAACACTTATAAACTTTTCTCATTGGCTAAGTGATTAATGCTCACGGTGTTCTAGAAGGTTCTGGAGGTCAATAGAAATCTTAATGACCTCAGAATGAGCAAAGGATGTTCTAAGTAGATGCTGGAAGGTTCAAAGAGGCACATCACTTCTACCCAGTCAGGGATCAGTAACATGAGACTGGTGTAACATAGGGACACCATATATGGAATGAAAATGGTAGGGATTGTGACATGGTTTAATCATGTGTCACAGGTCCTGGCAATTACTTGCCTACTATAGGAGCACCTACATCTAGTAATTTTACATAAAGTAAAGCTAATCATAGAACTAATTAATTTGACTAAAAACTGATCTAACTTAAGCATTCAAGCGGTAGATCATAACATACACTAATGCTTGCACTGATCAACACTGAGGCTTTAGCTGCTCCATATGTGCCTTTTGACAGATCAGGGGCTGACTACTAGTATTTCTTAATATAGGCTGTAGATGATGACTCATTTAATTGCAACATCATCATCCAATTGGCTCTTATTTAATATATCTATTTCTGCTTGACCAGGATCAGCCAATTGATCCGCTTAGTAGTACTCTTGATTTAGTAGATAATGCAGATATACTGATAGGCCAAACTTAAAACTAACTTATTTGGTGCAAAACTGATACAACTTAAGCATTCAAGCAGCAGAATATAGTACACTTACAAAATCCATCCCATTAACCAATAGGGTAATACTGTAAATAAGATTTATCATCACTCATTCTAGCAGCATCTTTGTGGTTAAGAAATTTTGGCTAAAAAACATTTTTTAGCAGCTGAACATGAGAGATAGGTGTCTTCTAGTAATTTAAAGGTATTCTAAGCTACTTTAGCTCTTCAGCAGTGCATTAGAAATTTGTTTCCAAAAATTGCAATTAAAGACACTTTGTACATGCTTTGAATGATTTGAGGCTTTGTCTCCTGCACTCTTAGGAGGGCATTCTTCTTCTATACCAACATCCAAGGATCACTTTTTTTAGCAAGATCTTCATGTTTGACTTTCAGACTCAGGAGTTATATCCATCCTGCCTTTCAGCAAAGGGAAACATTTCAATAATAGCAGTAGTAGGTACTGCTGAGAGTGACAGCTTGGGGCTGAGAAGCAGTTGTAAGAGTCTTGGAGATATTAGAAATGACTGGGGGGAACAAACAGATGTCCAAAGTCTTGATATATTGGTTGTGCAGGAACAGGGAGTTTAGCTAATATTGTATTTACTGAAACATGAACTGAATTTTATTGAGGTTCCAGCAGCTCCTTGTGTACATTTTGCCAGAGCAATTTCTGACTAATTGTATTTCTTGATGTACATTATGGCAGATGACTCATTTGAATGCATAATCAACACCCAATTAGATATTACTTAATATATCTGTTTCTCTGTGATATTGATTGGCTTATACTTCTGCTGACTTTCACTACTAATCTGACAGATAACACTCCAATATTGATAGGCTAAACCTAAGACTAATTGATTTGGCCAAAAACAGATCTAATTTAAACATTCAAGCAGCAGTTCATAGCATTCTTCTCTACTATAGTTGAGAAGGCTTTCCTGAATCTCTTTCTTCTAAATACAATATTTTGATGCCTCAGTATTGTTGGCAAGTCTGGCAGGCTTGAGTCTGCCTCTATGATCTAAATATTCCTGCATATTATCTATCCACTATTTGGTAGGTTCTAAATGGACATTCTCTGATGATCTTGAAAGGTCCCGTCCATTTTGTTTCAAACTTGTTCCAAGTGCTGATTCTCAGCAATACAGAGTCCCCAACTGTCAATGCCTGTTGTGATATTGTCTTATCAAATCACTGCTTCATCTTTTCTGCACTTTGAGATACTTTTTCATGTGCCTCCTGTGGTCTTTGTTCTGGCTGCTGTTGTCTACTTGGCCAACTGAGTTCATCTTCCAAGGCCTCTGTAAGCTTTAGTTGTATGAGATCTCCTGGAATCTTTGGTTTACATCCATATACTAGGTAGTATAGCAATTATTCAGTGGTGTTGTGCACTCTAACTCAGCAGGCAAAAGTGCTTGATCTTGATACTCATCCCATATCCATTATGTAGCATATGTATTAAATCCAGGCAAGCAACATAAGTGCAATAGGCAATAGGACTTCCATCAACAGTCTTGTAAGGTGTTTCATCAGGTACTACAACTTTGCAGGCTTCATCCTGGATCATCTTTCTGATCCCTTCATCCACCTCATCAGGAATGGCATGGTTTCCCAATTACTCTAGTAATAAGCTAGGCCTATCTGATTCATGCACAAAGTTGAGTTATGCAACTTGCTCTAGTCTGGATAAGGCATCAGCAACTGTGTTGTTTTCCCAGGGCAGTAGACAATCTCCAAGTCAAATTGCTGAATGTATTCACTCTATCTTGTCATTCTTCTGGATAGTACCTTCTGAGTAAATACATAGTTGAGTGAGGCATGATCAGTCCTCACATTGCTCTTGACTCCTTCAGTGTAACATCTTCAGGTCTTCATGCAGTGTATTATGGCAAGCATCTTCTTCTCATGCACTGGATAGCTTTGTTCTGCTGCATTCAACTTCTTAGACTCAACAGCAATTGAGTAGTTCTTTCCATCATGTCCTTGGCTCAGTACCCCTCCAATTGCATAATGTGAAGCATCTGTGCACAGTGTAAACTCTTCTCTGAAGTATAGAATTCTTAAGCTTGGCAGCTTAGCAACTTCCTTCTTGAGCATCTGAAAGGCAGTGTCACAGGCTACGTCCCAATTCAAGGTATTCTTTTTGTTAAGAAAATCAGTTAATAGGGCTGCAATTTTTGCAAAGGACTTGACAAATTTCTGATTACAGGAAACCATTCCAAGGAATGAGCTGAGTTCTGATATGCCATGGGGCTGCTTCAGATTCTTGATAACTTCACCATCTTGGAGTCTAAGGTAGCTCCTGTACTAGTCACTGTGTGTACCAGGTATTCAACATGCTTGTGCATGAACTGACACATTACTAGCTTGTCATGCAGCTTGTTCCCTCTAAGTCCCTTCAAGACCTTTACAATGTGCATCAGGTTTTCTACTTCTGTCTTGCTGTATATCTGTATGTTTTCTAGGTAGATTACCGCAGACATATCTAAGCACACCTGGAAGACTATTTGTATAAAGGTCAAGAATGATCTAGGGCTATTGGTAAGGCCAAATCCATGACTAAGTACTGGTAGTGTCTATATCTGGTGTGCAATGCTGTCTTGAGAATGTCTTCTAGTTTCAACCTGATCTGGTTGTATCCTGACATGAGGTCAATTTTGCTGAGTATAGTTGCTCTGTGGAGTTGATACAAAAGCTCCTCAATCCAAGGTATGGGGTACTTATTTTTCAAGGTAGCTGAGTTGAGGGCCCTGTAGTCAATGCACATCCTAAGTGTTCCATCGCTCTTTTACACAAATGGCACTAGTGCTCCCCAAGTTAACTTGCTGCATCTGATATATCCTTGCTCCAATAACCACTGTGTTTGTCTTTTCATCTCTTACAACTTCAATGGACCCATTGTGGTGGTGTATAAGTCCAAGGGAGAGATACGTCCAACACTTCTCAAGTGTTTTGTGTGTGGGGTGTTCACTGGGTGCAATAACCTCTGGCAAAAGCTTGCTAGGAATACTTGGGTTCTGTCTCTAATCTAATGTGAAGGGGAATAAAGCCACAAGCTTGTCAAGGGAAAACTATTGAGCTACAATCCCCAAGTTAGTTGGCGTCTTAACAAAAGTATGTGCTGGGCTCAGTGTCCTTTGAGATGACAATGTACTAAAGCTTCCAAAGTCAAAACAACTGTAAACTCCACCAGCAGGGACTTGATAAGAATGCAGCTTTGGTCAATAGTTACAAAGACAGAAAAGTATCTTTGCCTGTACAAGAACAAACTTGGGAAAGAATCAAATATAATAAAAGATACCTACTCTGAGTATTCCTCACAAGTAGTGCCTCCAAGGTCAGTTGGCTGTCAGCGCGGTTTCCTGGGAGTGTCCTGTGGTCTAGGGTTGGAAGTTCAGGTAGCAGCAGGTAGCAGTGATCACACTAATCAACAAGTTGGTATATTGATAAAAGGGATGATGATTTATTGTTGAGGGATAGCCTCCCTTATATACTTTTCTTACCGGCTAAGTGATTACTAATCATGGTGTTCCAGAAGGTTCCGGAGATCAATAGAAATCTTAATGACATCAGAATGACCTAAGAATGTTCTAAGTAGGTGCCGGAAGGTTCTAAGAGGCACAGCACATCCAACCAATCAGGAATCAGTATTCTGAAACCTGTGTAACATGGGGATACCATATATGGTATGGAAATGGTAGGGATGGTGACACGGATTGATCATGTGTCACGGGTACTGGCGCGGGTACTTGCCTAATATAGAAGCACTTGTAGCTAGTAATCTTACATAAAGTGAGGGGTAACTTATGCAATAAGGTAAGCAGGTGTGATAGGCAACCGGCTTATGGGATAGTACTGATTGGGTAAGACAAATGGGATAAAACTAAAATAAGTGTAGTAGAGATATAGGGAAGTAGAAAATAAGGGAATGAGCACATCTGTCAGTGGGTGTCACTGTCACCCCACTACACCGTTCTGTAAGTTGTCTCACTTGCAGGAGGGTTATCTCCTGTGTCAATGGTATGATCCATGCCTCTTGCTGATGGTAGGATTACAAGATTATCTGGAAACATGTCTATATATTCTTTCAGAAGAGTCTGTGCCTTCTGGGGTGCTGGAGTAGGGTAATCCTCCTGTAATACTGCCATGAGGAACATTTGGGTACCTTTTTGAAATGCTCTACAGGAATGTGTCTTGCTAAGTTCACTTGTTACAATCACTGGAATTGACAAAGTTAAATCCAGTCTTATTATTCTTCATTCTTACTGGCTAAGTAATAGTGCTGATTATATGAGAGTTCCCATCAGTTTTTGAGACTAAAGTTGATTCCAGCTTTCAAGGCATATTGCCTTGACATGTACTCATGAGATACTCCTGAGTCAACCATAATCTTGGCAGGTCCTCTATCAATTACCCTATCCAAGTATATTAGCTTTCCTGAGTCTAAGGTCATTTGGATAGGAATTTTTTTGTCACGTGGTAGTTGGGTTCCAAGTCTTCTTTGAGCTTGTCCTCCATGTTACTACGCTTCAAGGCTTCAGTATTGCTGAAGATTCTTGTTGACTGGTGTATATTTCTTCTCTGAGGGCAGTACTTTGCAATATGTCCTTGCTGGTGGCAATTAAAGCAAACTCCTTTCTTCTTGCATTCTTCTGAGGTGGGATTCTTTTGCATAGTCTCTGTTGCCATTGGCACTTCCTCTGATTGACTTCTCACATAGTTATTATGGCCTCTCTGATTATTCAATGTAGGCTTCCCAACTATAGACATAGCTGAGTTTTAATCAAAGGCAATCTTGATGGCTTCTTCAACATTGTGCAGCCCACAATAGATCACTTCCTTGCAAGTTATTTCAATGGCCCTTCAATACAGTTTTCAACTTGAGCAAGGGAGTTCAATACTTCAATGTGTCCAAGCAGACATCTATATTCATAGATGTACTCTTCAACCATTCCTTTCTGTCTGAGTGTCTTCAACTTCCTTCTTAGTAGTGTTTGCCAATGTGGGGGTTCAAGAGCATCCAGAATTTCCAACACAAGCTCATCCTAGGTAGAGATTGAAGAGCATCCCATCATAGTGGCTGACCTGATCTTGTTGCGGTGTCCCAGTAATGCTGCATCTGCTGAGTCAGACTATGCATAGTGCAACTTGATTTCTGGAGCAATTTCCTTAGCCTCAATAGCTTCTTTAATCTGCAAGAGCCAAACTTCCAGGTTTTTATTGACTCTATCATGGTACTGGTGTAGTGGGGTCACAGTGACATCCACTGACAATGTGCTCATTCCTTTATTTTCTACTTTCCTATTTATCTACTACCCTTATTTCAGTTTTATCTCATAAATTTTACTTGATTAGCACTATCCCAGAAGCTGGTTTACTATCAAACCTGCTTACCTTAAGGCATATGTTATCCCTCACTTTATGTAATATTATTTGATGTAAGTGCTTTCATATTAAGTAGGTACCTGCAGCAGAACCCATGACCCAGGACCAAGCCACATCACCATCCCTATCATTTTAACTCCATATATGGTATTCCTATATTACGCAGGTTTCAGAGTACTGATCCCTGATTAGTTAGGTGTGCTGTGCCTCCTAGAACCTTCTGGCACTTACTTAGAGCACTGTTAGCTCATTCTGATGTCATTAAGATTTCTGGTTGATCACCAGAACCTTCTAGAACACCATGATTAGTGATCACTTTAACAGCAAGAAAAGTATATAAAGGAGGCAACCCCTCAACAAAAAATCATCATCCCTTTCATCACTATACTGACTTGTTAATTAATGTGATCATTGCTACCTGCTGCTATTGGAACTCCAACTTTTGACCACAGGACACTCCTTGGAAACTATGCTGACAGCCAATTGACCTTGGAGACACTACTTGTGAGCAGTACTCAGAGAAAGTATCTTTTATTATTTTTGATTCTTTCCCAAGCTTGTTCTGGTGCAGGCAAAAATACTTTTCTATCTTTGTAACTATTGACCAAAGCTTCATTCTTATCAAGTCCGTGCTGGTAGAGTTTACAGTGGTTTTGACTTTGGAAGCTTTTGTGCATTGTCATCTCAAAGGACACTAAGCCCAGTGCATTCTTTTGTTAAGACACCAACAAAGTTGGGATTGTAGCTCAATAGTTTTCCCTTGACAAGCTTGTGGTCTTATTTCCCTTCACATTAGAGTAGAGACAGAACCCAAGTACTCCTGGCAAGTATTTGCCAAAGGTTATTGTACCCAGGATACCCTGTTGTAAGAGTCTTGGGGAAACAGGAGGTGATTTGGAGGGACAAGTGAATTACATGGTTTCAACTGATGATTTATTCAATGTAAGGTAGTATTTATACTTTTACATGGTCTTAGAATAACAAACATGTAGAATAGATTAAGGAAAGTCCCAAGAACATGTTTGCAAGGTTTGGGGCTGTTTGGACAACTTTGAGAATTCTCATGTTCTGGGTACCTGGTATTTGGGTGAAAATATTTTAAGTAAATCCCAACAAGGAATTTGGTTAGTATTCCTTAGGATTGGAATGTAATGATCTCAGTGACCAAGCTAGGTGAAAAGTTAGGTGGAATTATAAATTTTTACCACACACCTTGAACACATAACACTTGAGAAGTGTTGATCTATCTCTCCCTTGGACCTATACACCACCATACATATGGTACCCAAAGTGGGGGGTTCATACAAGCTCCCTAGGACCCAACAAGTTTTACCGGAAGATTTGAGCCATTATCCACTTATTGAAAAGAGACTACCAATATTATCAAGATTACAACACCAACCTACCTGCCAAAAATGAACTCCATGCTATTACCACTCTCACATGGAGCCTTACAGTCTGATGGGAAGAATGAGGAATGCTTCATATTCAAGTGGGAGAAGCTCTACAAGATGTGCAGCCTCTCTGAGCAAGAAATGCCTCAACATTTCTACTACTTCTGCGCCAATGATACTGCCGCTAAGCTTCTCAGACAAGGAGACATTCTCACTGACTGAGCTTTAATGAAAACCTACCTACAAGCCAAGTATGGTAGACCCCAATTATACTATGGCATTGAAGATCTGAGACACTTTGGAAGAGCTGGCCTTTCTAAGCTAGCACTTGAAGAGTTCACTCAGCAGTACAAAGAGATGGCCAAGCTACTTCTAGAGTCACAAGCTATAACTGAGTTTACCATGACACTTTAGACTTGTTCCCTCAGATAGTGCCACATTGAGCCATGAGTGCCAAATGATGTCATAGTGTGCCAGAGAGGCCAAGTGAGCTTATGCTTGGCCACACAGTGTGAAACATAGATTTGCAACTTCATGCAAAGCAGCCCCTGTTTTTCACTCATTGTGATGGAGAAAATCCATTTTTTGACCTTATTTTTGGATCATGTTGTGCATGATGTGTAAGTGCACAAAAGGATTTAAGATATGCATCTGGTACTCAATACCCATGGCACTCTGAATCTAGCTCCTGTGGCTTGTAACAAGTCACAAAAATGCATGGCACTATCTTGGTCCACTGGTACTATCTAGCACTGTGTTTAAATGTTAGACCTAAAGTAAGATCAATTATTACCTCACCTGCAGACTGCAAGACACAAAGATATGCAACTGGCCTACTCCCACAAACCAGACCCAAGCACGTGGCTTTATGGCAGCTTGTGGGTTGATTAATTTACTAGCTACAAAGAAAAAATACCCCATTTATATGGGAAGAACAAGAATATGCAATGCAATTACTAAAGAAGGCCCTAGCATCCCCATCAGTCTTGAAACCTCTTGACTACCAGAACACTAAATGCCCACCTATATTGATGGTTGATGCAAGCCCAATAGGAGCTGGAGCACTACTGGGCCAAGATGACCAAGATGGCAATCACTCTGCCTACAGGTATGAGAGCTGCCTTTTCTCTCCTAGAGAACAAGGTACACTCAGATTAAGAGAGAACTGCTGGGAGCTGATGCTAAGGAAACTGAAGTCACAGCTTTACATAACACATTTCATCCTGGAGACAGATGCCAGGCCACTGATAGGAATGATGTATAAGCCTGACTCACCTGATGATGCCACTAACCAATAGATGGCATGGCTGAAGATGTTTGACTTTGAGGTCAGACATATCCCTGGTAAGACAAATGTTGTGGCTGATGCACTATTCAGGAAAGGACCACAATTGTTTAAGGACTTGGCCCCCACTTTCCCAAGAGTGAACCACCTGGAGCTTGATCATTCAGTATCTAAGGACACTCAAGAAGCCTAGCTGGATGGAACCTCATGAGTTCAGAAACTAAGAAAGAAGGCTCACCACTACTATCTCATGGATGACTTTCTCTTTAAATGTGTTGTGCCTGGACTTAAACCAGGAAGGGTAGTCACTACAGCAAAAGAGCAACTGAACATCATGACAAGTGTCCTACAAGGAGAACCAGGAGGAAATAGAGGACAAGAAGCTACCTACAATACCACAGCTTGGAGGTACTACTGAGAAAATATGTACTATGATATCCAACACTTTGGCAAGTCATATGTAGCCTACCAGAAGTGATCATATAAGTGTTATAAAGAACCATTGCATCCTACTTACACAATATGTCTGTGGCAAAAGGTTGTTATTGACCCTGTCCACATGCCAATAGCTGGATCAAAGAAATACCTAATTATTGCTAGAGATGACCTTAGTGGATGTGCAGAAGTTTGAGCCTTGCCAAAAACCCAGAGCCATACCATATGGAGACTTATACTTTAAGATATTATAATTAGATTTGGCTGCATCCAACAACTTATTGCTGATAGAGAAGAGATGACATCCCAAATGACTCAGGAGCTGTGCTCAAAGCACAAAATACACATTGCTTCTACTGCAGCTTACCATCTTCATACCAATGGAATGGTAGAGAGAGGCCATGGATCACATGTGAACTCTCTAGTCAAGACCTTCAAGAACAATACAACACTGTGGCCACAGCAGTTGCATCTTGCAATCTGGGCAGATTGGAGTACTACTAAGAGAACAACTGGATTATTACCATTTAAGCTACACTATGGACATGACTGTATACTAGCACTTGAGTTAGACACAGCCACTTAGAGCTCATTGGAATGGAAATCTGATATGCACACTGAAGACCTTCTAGCTACTTGTATACAGCAACTTGATCACCATGACTTAAATATCAACAGAGATGCTGAACAACTTGAGGATGTATGGCTGAAGAACAAATTACCCTTTGATAAGCCACTCTCACTAGGAGACCCAGTCTTACTTTATGATTCAACCTTCAACAAACAATGAAGTTGGTAGTTTGACAACAAATGAACTGGCCCCTACCTCATTTCCAAAGTGATTAGGAATGGAAGTTATTAGACTTGTTCCATTGTACTGTGTCAGGGTGTGCAGCATGATCTGCGGTCTCTAAGAACACTCAGGTGCAATACTATAGCTACCAGTAGGCAGGATTGCTCTTGGACTATTTTGCACCATGTGGGACAATCTTGCACACTATGGCACCATCTGACACATTGATGTTGGCATAGATAATTGCACAAATATGTAAGGTTTGCATCACATGCACAACTGGACACTGCTTTTATGGTAGGTAAAGTCCTCATATTTGGATAAGTTTCTTCAATGTAAATCAAAATCAATGCATATCACACTATAAACTACACTGATACTTACAATTTTGGTTACCATCACTCCAATTGGATGGTATCTGAGTGGTTAATTGGTCCAAAAGTATCCTGGACCTGTCAGCCCCCAATTGGCTCTGACCAATACACAAGCTACCTGATTTGCCTTCAAATATCCCATTTTGCCCATTGAGCAGGTAAATCCTTGATCCTAGTAATAGGACAAGGTGTCATAGCAAGCATGCAACCAATTAAACAGGTGCAAAACAGATCAAATGGCTGTACTGGTGCAACAGATGATATATATATATATGCAGGTTGTTTATTTTTAGGGGCTCTGTCTCAAATCTGGGACAACCTTGGTATTGCGTATATTGAAAATTTAGTGATCACTGATTTGCAATGACTTTATTTGGATTGCAAAAAAGTGCATTGTTTGGGTCATTACAAACAACAGCAATTCAATGCAATAGTATTATCTTGTAAATTTTTTTCCCACAAGCATTACTACTGAAGCACTTGGTAGTGATTCACTTTGCGCACCTAAACTACTTCCTTGTTGACTATCCTCTTGGCTACTTATGTATTTGTGGTCAGTATTTTGCCTCCTAGTCAATGAGTGCAATGCAGCAGCTTGGCCATTCTTAATTGCTCTGGATGATGCTACTGAACCAGCCTGCAATGCTATGTGCTGATGCGTTCTTTTACTTGCCAAAGGCTCTGCTGGTGGAAGCACTTCATGTGGGTCATCATCAGTCAGTTCACTAGATGAAACTTGCCAATGGTCATGTGTAATGGCATATGCACATGCAACTTGATGTGCTGGCATGTCCCTTTGCTGAGTTTGATGTGATGCTGCTTGTTGACACTACTGGGCCTGCTCCAATGCACTTGTGTCAAAATGAGCAGTTTGGAGAGTTCTGGTGGTATTGATCTGAAGTGTGCACAATTACCCATCATGTGCTGACTTGATGTGGGGCACTCTTCTGAAGAGTGTTGGTGTAGTATGGACTGGCATGCTACGGCATGCTGAAGTTGCAAGGGATGGTAAGGAATCAACCAAGGCATGCTGGCGCAGGCTGGACACTGCTGCTTGCAGTCTGTATTCTTTCTCTTGAGGCTCACCTTATGATTCCTTAAGGTATTCACTTACCCTCTGTCTGATACTTGGGAACTGCTGCCTGGATGAGTCCTGTATACATTACTCTTGGAAGCCACTTAGCCCTAATAATATATAATGTAATACGTTAGTCATTTGAGGCAAAAACACACTCAAAATCCCTTTGGTTCCCAAAGTTGAGGCACAAACAGACGCATTTGGCTGTACTGTGCAAATTGTGTGTAAAATCATTCCTGCCAGGCTTCCTCATCAGATCCCCTCACTCTCAGCTCATTCTTGATTTCAATATCTCTCTTCTTATATATCTTCTTACATACATCTGCTGGCATCTCAATGTAGAGCTCATGCCACAGCTTTCTATTCAGGTTCTTCCATCTCTGTCAACTCTCTGGGGTATCTAGTTCTGCTTGATTAATGAGATGTGCCCAAATACTGGTATTTAGGCTCATCATAGACACTTGGGCCATTTTAAAATCATTTGGCAAGAACTCTATAAGATCTTCCATTGACTTCTCCGGTCTGGACTGCACTTGTGAACTAGGGGATGGGTTTTATCTGGGTTGTACTAAAGATGAGTTGAGACTTGGTAGAGGGACCAAAGTGATGGATTTTGATATTTATACAGTGATGTATTGGCATCAATCTGGTCTTAAAAGAAGCATATATGAAAACTAATGTGATTGTTGAGTTTTCCATCTATTATTCATAAGTATCTTGGATTGCATTGACACAGATTGGATCCCATCAATTGCAGATTTCCTATTTGATTATAGACTTGGCAATAAAGTGTCAATAAAACTACTATGTCATTAGACTTGTTCCGTTGGATATTGCCACATTAAGCCATGAGTGCCAAATGATACCATAGTGTGCCAGAGAGGTAAAGTGAGCCTATACTGGGCCACAGAGTGTGAAGCATAGCTCTGCCTCTTTATGTAAAGCAGCTCCTGTGTTTCACCCATTGCACAGGAGAAAATCCATTTTTTGACCTTTTTTTGTGGATGAATGTAGCTCAGGATGTGTAAGAGCACAGGAGAACTGAAGACATGCATCAGGTACTCAATACCCATGGCACTCTGAATCTAGCTCCTGTGCCTTGTATCATGTCACAAAAATGAATGGCACTATCTTGGTCCACTGGTACTATCTGGCACTATATTTAAATATTAACCCTAAAGTAAGATCTATATAAAGCACTTATAGTGCCAGATAGTGCCAGTGGACCAAGATAGTGCCATCCATTTTTGTGACATGATACAAGCTACAGGAGCTAGATTCAGAGTGCCATGGGTATTGAGTACCTGATGCATATCTTTAATCTGCTTGTACTCTAACATATCCTGTACAACATTGATTCAAAAAAGGTCAAAAAATGGATATTCTCCAACACAATTGGTGAAACACAGGGGCTGCTTTGTATGAAGATACAGAGCTATGTTTCACACTTTGTGGCCAAGTATAGGCTCACTTTGAGGATGATTTTTGCTACATAATGAAGGGACATGTGGCAATTGATGGAGATTTAATCATAATGCGTAGAAAATCTGATAAGTAAGGTGATTGTGCCAAATTGATTCAACTCACCCCAGCCCAATCACCTACCAATTCCAGTATGACTTATTCATCTGAATGGTCTTCTCCCATTAATTCTATTACTACCACTGGATTTCCTTTTGACACACTGGAGGAGATCTTTACCAAGTACTGTGAATCATTTACCCCAATCTACTCAAGGAGATCCCTAAGAATACTAGCTTCAGAGGCTCCAATTGACCTCCATATCCTGGAGTGTTAGCAACAGGTTCCATATAAGTAGTATTTTGGATACTTTCCCAGTCAGGATTAACAGACCTTTGAGTGCGCAGAGACTCTTTTCTTCTGGCAAGTACAAGGAACACTGTGTGAAGTTTCAAGCACTGTTTGACATTGAGGGTAACATCATACGGTTTAGTGGGCCATTTGCTGGAAGTAGGCATGACAAAGCATTCTGGGTAGCAAATCATCCAGATTTCATTAGTGGGGAGAAATGTTTGGCAAACTTGGCTTATATTGGAGAGGATTGTCAGAGAGTAGGATGTGTTAGTGCATATATGAAGCCAAGAAATGGTGAGCTAAGCAGGAAGCACAAGCACTACAATGAGATATCTGAGCATTTCAGAGTGAGGGTAGAGCATACATTTGGATATCAGAAAATACTCAGCATATTGGCTGGTAAATACAGAGCAAAGTCATATATAGGAGAAAACAGCAGTATAGGTAATATAGTCAAGATACTCATCAATGCACAGTATATTCATACAAGAAGACATCCACTGAGAGAAACGTATCTGAAGCATTATGATGAGTAAATAAAGCAAGGAAAGCACTATTCTGAGCAACATATGTAAAATTAAATCAAAGCACCAGTAAATATTTCCTACCACTGGCATTATGGTCAAGTTTACAGTGCCAGATAGTGCTGAGGAGTACAGATTGATCTGGCGCTATAAAAAGGCTGGCACTATGTGGCACTATCCAACAGAACAAGTCTAATTTATATCTGAGCTTGACAGCACCCAGCTGAGAACACCAGTTGCAGGTAACCAACTTGAGTTACCCTATGAAAAGCAATTTGGTCCCACAGGTGGATCCAATACATATCAGCTATGAGGATCCTGCTTGGAGACCATATTGATACCAGCAGCTAAGAACTAGTGACCCTCTTAATAATGTTAAGGCAGGATCCTGATGGCGTTTTGCTCATTTACTGCCAAATAAAGTTATAAAAGTTAACATGGTTTGATTGGTGCCAAGACAATATTTGCATGGCATTGTTGCAGTTTTGATGTGCTCAACACCTATTTTAAATTGATCTAAATGGCCAGGACATTAGATTGCGTTATATGGCAAAAATCTTGACAGAACTTTAGCAGCCACACAGTGAGGCTCTGTAGTCCTCATTATGGTAGTATGGTGTCCTACAGCTAGTTCTGTATAACACAACTATACAAATATACCAAATGGTGTTTCCTTTTTCTACCTCTCCTTGTGCAATTCATGTTTTCCACTGTGGAATCACCCCTTTTTATTTGCTTACCTAATACTACCTTTGGTACTCCACATATAGTCCAAATAAAAAAACTATGGCCTCCTGATTGCTAAACTCTATAAACATGCACACCTGCCACATTTGATATACTTCTATCACCTCAACTTTACAGCATTATAATAGAATACTTGTAAAGTTGCCATAAACCTTGTACTGCAGGGACCATATATATCCTACAAACATGTGCTTGGTTGTTGTCACTTCTGCCATGAGTACCTCCTGGATATCCTCACAGAGCTTCTTGGTATTTAGACAATATATTCCTGCTCCCTGCTGCATTCTAGTCCCCCTTAGATGTGCACTCTGGCTCTTGTTTATGTGAATTTTGTATAGAATGGTGTAAAGGTGGCTTGTGTTCATGACAAATCCAGCATACCTTGGTGGAGCTTTCCTAACAAGAATTAGTTGGGCAGTACACTAACTCCACTAAGCTATTTTCTACAGCTTCCCTCACAAAGTGATGCTGTATATCAATGTGCTTAGTTCTGGCATGATTATTAGGATTTCTAGCTGATGAAATACAACTTTGATTATCCTTGTGAATACATGTTGGTTCACCTGAATTAAAACCTAAGTCTTTGAATAATTTAAGTAGCCATATAGCCTCCTTAGTTGCTTGACATGCAGCCATATATTCAGCTTCAGTTGTAGATAGTGCCATAGTTGGTTGTTCCTTGCAATTCCAAGTAATAGCTGCACCATCATAAAGAAATACATAGCCTGTGGTAGAACATCTGTCAATCAGATCTTTACCCCAATCTGAACCACTATAACCATTAAATTTTTGCCTGTTGGCTGCTCCAGATTATTCCAGTACCATATTTATGGTACCTTGTAAATATCTGAAAATCCGCTTAACTGCTGCTATTTGATCTAATCCATAATTCTGCATGAGTTGACTGACTATTCCAGCTGCCACTGCAATATCTGGATGTGTAGACACTATCAAGTACATTAGGCTACCAATACTTGATTGATCGGGAAAGTTTTGGTCCATATTTGAGCCGTTTTCATATATAACTGGCTGAGACTTGCTTAATTTCAGGTTATTGTCCATAAGGGTAGCTGCAGGTTTACAATTTTCCATTTTGAAGCATCTAAGAATGTCCCTGATGTACTTAGACTGATTTAGCACAATATTTTGAGTAGGTATGTCAAATTTGACCTCAATTTCAAGAAAATAGCTCAATTTTCCAAGATCTTTCATCTCAAACTTGCAGAAGAAATCCAATTTTGTCTGTTTAAGTGCCTCTTGGTCATTTGTAGCTATAATTAGATCATCCACATAAAGAACTAGGATGATCACACCCTTTTTGAGCTGTTTCACATATATACTGTGATCTGCAGTGCTACAAGAGAACCCAATTTCCTCTAGATTTGTGTCAATCTTGTTTTACCATGCTCTGGGTGCCTGCTTAAGTCCATACAATGATTTTCTAAGCTTGCACACCTTATGGGGTACTTTTGGATCATAAAGCCTTCTGGTTGCTCCATTTATATAGTTTCTTGCAAATCCCCATTTAGAAAGTCTGTTTTGATGTCCATTTGGTGTAGATCAAGACTGTGTACAGCTGCCAGTGCTAGAACTGTCCTAACAGAGCTAAACTTGGCAACTGGAGCAAATGTTTCCTTAAAGTCTAGTCCCTGGATCTACAAATAGCTTTTAGCTACCAATCTAGCCTTGTGGCTGGATTTGGTATGTATCTCATTCATTAGTGTTGATTGCATCATCAGGCAGCTGGCCAATGATTTCTGTGGCTTTCTGATCTGAGTTTTCCGCAAATACAATGTCCCTGCGCTTGATCATCTTCTGAATTTTGCCATCATACACTCTATACCCTTTAGTATCTTCACAATACCCAAGAAAGATCCCTTTCCTACTCTTTGGTTCCAACTTTGAGCGTTTTTTGTCAGGGATGTGATAAAAAACATCACTGCCAGTTATCTTGAGATGCTGGAGATCTGGTTTTTTGCCTGTATATGCTTCAAAGGGTGTAGAATCCTGTAGTGCTGTTGTTGGGCATCTGCTCTTGATGTATACAGCAGTTGCAACAGATTCAGCCCAAAACCTGTAGTCCACTCCCTTATCATGTAGCATAGATCTTCCCCTCTCTACTATTGGTCTATTTGCATGTTCTGCTACTCCATTTTGCAGTGGAGTAGGCAGAACTGTGGTCTGCTGAAGTATACCAGTAGACAAGCAGTATTTTGCCAACTCCTTTGAGCAGTATTCTCCTCCATTGTCACTTTGTTGTACCTTCAATTTACACCCAGTTTGTGTTTCTGCCATGTTCTTGAAGTGCTTACATCTCTAAAGCTTCATCCTTTGTTTTGAGGAAGTACACCCATATATATCTTGTCTTGTCATCAATAAACGTCATAGAGTATCTCTTGGCTCCAAAGGACTGTGTTCTCATGGGGCTACATATGTCTGAGTGTACAATAGCCAATATTTTGGTGGTATTGATGCCTTCTGAGCTCTTGAAAAGTTGCCTAGCTTGTTTGCCATATGAGCATCCCTTACAAACATTCAATTTGATTGGAATTGAGTATCTTAGGCCTAAAACAAGCTGATTTTTCACCAATTGGCTCATTTTCTGTTCCCCAATGTGTCCTAGCCTCCTATGCCACATCTCCCAGTTGGTTTTATCAGTTGCAGCAATGTTGACCTACTCAGGTACAATGATCTTGCATTGTAACCTGTATATATTGTGATCTCTGATTCCCAAAGCTAATTTTTGTCCATTTTCACTCAATATCAAGCAGCTCAGCTTAGTAAAAACAAGTTTCAGTCCCTGAGTAGTTGCTTTGCTGACTGAGAGTAGGTTCTTAGCTATTCCAGGTACATAGAGTACGTCTGTCAGTTTTGCTGTTGTTGCCCCTGGGTTATCTCTCATAATTAGTTGTATAGACCCACTGGCGGTAGCTTCCAATGCAGAGTTATCTCCCAGATAAACCTTTCTTGCGGGAATAGTCTTTAAGTTGCTGAACAAATCCTTTATACCACAAATATGCTGTGATGCTCCAGAGTCAATATACCATTCATTACTTTGGTTACTTGCACTCTCTTTTACAGTTACAAATAACTGTACATCAGTAGTTATTTGGTTTGCCTGCTCTAGTTTCTGTTTTTTGTCTGCTTGTTTCTTTTTGCATTCTCTTGCCCAGTGTCCTGGCTTTTTACAGTAGTTACAGCAGCCAGGTTTTCTTTGGTTTTGTTGCTTTCCCTTCTTTTCTGTGTGCCTTTCTGAACTGAATAAAGCATTATCCTCAATTTTCTCTGCTTGATAATTACGTCTGAGTTCTTCATCAAGAAGTCTTCTTTGACATAGTCTAAAGTCAAGTTGTCTTCTCTACTTTCAAAAGAAAGTATGAATGGCTCATACTTGTCTGGTAGGCTGCAAAGCAGACAGAGTATCTTTTCTTCATCATCTACACCAGCATTAATACTGTAAAGTTCTTCTGCAAGTGTCTCCATTTTGGCAATGAGTTGTAGTATGTCATCTTCTGGCTTCTCCTCATGTTGAAGAACTTTTGTTTCAAATAAAGCTTGCTTGATACTGACTTTGCTCTAAAGATCTTCTCTAAGGATTCCCATGATGCTTTGGCAGTATTTGAGGCATGGATTTGTCCAATGAAAGAGTCTTGCACATTGATGCATATGGCATTGAAGGCCTTTCTCTCCTTCTCTTGAAACTTCTCCACATCTTCTGCTGTTCCTTTGCGCTCAACTTCCTTTCCTGTTACTATGTTCCAAGGCTTTCTTTCCTCAAGGTGGATCTGCATCTTGATTCTCCAAAGTCTGTAATTCTTCCCCTCAAACCTCTCCTTTACAGGGAAGATGTTGGTATTGCTTTGTTTGCTGGTAGAAGTCATCTTTAGAATAGATTAAGGCAATTAGGGCTCATAACCTGTTGCAACTTAAGAAGTGATTTGGATAAAAGGAACTTATCAAGAAATAGTGGTAATAGTTGAACTGTTGTTTATTCATAAAGAAGCTCAGTATTTTTACCTTTGTAGAAGTAATACAGCTGTAACACTAAGAAGGGAGGGTTTCTCAATATTCAGGAGCATTGTGTATCAGTTTCAGGGCTAGTACATAATGTTTGGTAATAGTGCTAATTTGATCCTGAATATAGGGAATAATCATAAGATCATATATCAGGAGAAAGTGGCAAAGTTAAGGCAGTAAATGAGTCCTACAGTGACTAAGACTAGTCTTGAATTGTTGAGTTAATTTTTAGCTGCTGAATGATACCAAATAGTTCAATATTTCAACAATACCTTGCCACCTCCTTCAAGTATCTCCAGCATTTTGAAGGGTTGATTTAGCTTGAAAAGCCTCATGTATAACTTGGTCATCAGTATAGGGATACTGCTGAAAAGCAAATGCATTTCTCCCAGTAGAAAGCTTTTGCTATATCAGATGCCTCTATCTCACATATCTCTGGTTTCCAGTTGGTTCCATATTCCAACCAATGGCTTATAACTTGCCAACTTTGCTGCAATTACACACTGACTTCTGTACATTCTCTCTGTGGGAAGACAATCTTCTTAGTGCTGGTACTTGGTTATAATAACATAGGTGAGTTATGGAGTAAATCCCCTGGATCTCACACATTTGACAGCAATACTGTTCATTGTGCCCGGAAAACCTGTCATCTTGCTGATGGTTGGGGTATCTCCAATGCAGATAATAATATGCACTTTTACATGATGGCTACTTACCATTATCCTGCTGGAAAGCATACAAAACTCAGCCAGCAATAGATGCAGGTAAGTATCCAGGTTGGATGGTGATTTAGGCCCACATACCAGTGAGACTATCATCAGATTATTGCTCTGATACTGTAAGATGGGTTGCAGATTCATATTGACAAGAATCAGTGGCCAGCATGACTTGTTGGTAGAGTACTTGTATGATGAGAATCTATCAAGTGCTAAGGCAAAGGCACGGTTATACATACCATCAAAGTAGCCTGTGCTTCTTAGCTGTTTTTAATGTTTGCCATCAAATATATTAGATATGTTTGGCTTGATTTATATGATTGTGGTACTGTCTAGCTTTGCAATATTTGTCAGACTGCATTAGCTTCTTTAGACAGGGTACTACTGGAATATATCAGGAGTGTGAGCCATGTTTTCCCTTTGTGGTGGTGGATTTCTGACAATTTGGAAGTGTTACAATGGTAGAATATTTGGATTTGAATGCCATGCAACTGTTAACACATGCTGAAATCTGGACAGTCTCTGTGTCATATGTTGCCAGCCACATGACAGTTGTTCACTTGTACCGTGGACATGGTAAGTTGAATCCTGGAATGAATTTTGCAAGAAGTAGCAATAAATCCTCAAAGCCCCCATTACTGATATTAGTGGAAATGCACCATTACTCTAGCCACAACATTACATCATTCACCAGTATATGGATTACTGTCCATGAAGCAAACCATTAGATCTTCTACAATGTAACTCTATTATATCACTTTTTGGTCAATTCTCATGTAAATCCATGACAGTCTTGTATTTGAGACATTGCACCTACATGAATGTAATATTCAGTGATGACCTGCCATGGTATGCATTATAAATAAAGCTGTGGCACCACATACACATGTATATGCAACACTATTTGTTATGATCTGCCGCTTGAATGTTTAAGTTAGATCAGTTTTTTAGTCAAATCAATTAGTATATATTTAGGTTATCAGTATATCAGTATTATGTATCAAATCAGTAGCATTAGTCAGCAAATGAATCAGCAGATCCTTATCAGACAGAAATAGATATATTAAGTGGGATCTTATTGGGTGATGATGATGCAATCAAATGAGTCATCAGCCACAACCTACATTAGGAAATACAATTAGTCAGCAATTGATCTGGCAAAATGTATATAAGGAGCTGCTGGAACCTCAATAAAAATCAATTCAAGTTTTAGCAAATACAATACTAGCTAAACTGCCTATTCCTCTACAACTCTTATACCAAGACTTGTAACATATTTTCCCTTTGGTTTGACTCACTTCCATATATATGCCACCAAATAATAAAGCAAAGTTGTCTGGCTCCCAACCAAGCCCCACCACCAACAGCAGCAGAAGAACAGTTGGTCAACCGCTTGCTTTGACATTCAGTGCAACAAGTAGGGCTTCATCCAATAAAGGCAATGTTGACAGTGTCCCACTTGAGGTAATGATGCAGACTCCTCAGGCTCTCAGTCAAGTAAGCAATTGAGAACCTCTGCAGAGCCACAAGCTGACCATTATGCTCAGGCAGATGAGAATGTAGCAAATGAAGTACCCTCAGTTGAAGATCAGCAAGTGGCCATGATAACAGCACCACCACCCATATTAGCAGGTATGTTGTCAGCTGATACAAAAGCATTAATGAAGCCATTAGGTGCAGTGGCTGATAGGATGGATGCAATGGCCCAGAGAAATCAGGAAATAGTCCAGAAACAGGATGAGTGGATAATATGTGTAGAGCAATTGATATCTCAGGTAGACAAAGCAGTATCTTTGCTGCAAAGAAGGAACTCAAGTAGCTCAATTTCACAGCCAAGAATTTAGCCATTTCCTGATGTAACAGCAGAGGAACACCATACAGACTTTGAGGCACAGCAACAGTCCCCAAAGATAAAGTCCACAGAAGAACCTATCACAGTGTGAGAGGTAGACAATGTGGTGTTTATACCAAAGCCTGATAATTAAATTATTGATTCAAGCAAGCAACTAGATTTTGGGCCAGCATAGGTATGTTAAGAAAGTACCTCAAGAATGGCAGAAACTATTGAAGGCAGACAAGCAATGGTGCCACAGTTAAAAGCCTGCACTTCTTCAAGAGCTAATTTCAAGCAGAGCTGAGGCAAATCACAAGTGGTCAAGTAATGCCAGGTAGCCAGGCAAGTGCCTGTAAGGGGGATGTGTTGCAAATTAAGAAGTGATTTGAATATAAGGAACTTATCAAGACATAGTGATAATAGTGGAACTGTTGTTTATTCACAAGAGGCTCAGTATTTGTACCTTTGTAGAAGTAATACAGCTGCAACAATAGACTTGCTCCATTGTACTGTGCCAGGGCACATGGTGCTATCTGTGGTCTCTGAGAACAATTGGGTGCAATATTATAGCTTCCAGTAGGCAGGATTGCTCTTGGACAATTTTGCACCATGTGGGACAATCTTGCTCACTTTGGCACAATCTGACACAATGAGGTTGGCTCAGATGATTGCACCAACTAGCAATGTATGCATCACATGTACAGTTGGATACCACTATTGTGGTAGGTAAAATACAGTATTTGGATATGTTTCTTTAATGTAAATGGAAATAAATGGATATCACACTATAAACTACACTGATACTTACCATTTTGGCTACCATCACTCCAATTGGATGATATCTCAGCAGTTAATTGGTCCAAAGTATCCTGAGGCCGTCAGCCCTCAATTGGCTCTGACCAATACACAAGCTACCTGATTTGCCCTCAAATATCCCATTTTGCCCATTGAGCAAGTAAATCCCTGATCCTAGTGATTGGACAAGGTGTCATAGCCAGCATGCAACCAATCAAACAGGTGCAAAACAGATCAAATGGCTGCACTGGTGTAACAGATGAAATATATATATGCAGGTTATTTACTTGGAGGGGCTCTGTCTCAGATGTGAGACAACCTTTATTTTGCTTATATCAAAAATTTAGTGAATACTGATTTGCGGTGGCTTGAGTTGGATTGCAAAAAAATGCATTGTTTAGATCATGACAAATAATAGCAACTTAATGCAATTACATCATCTTCTCCTAGGTTTTTTTCTCACAAGGATTACTACTGAAGCAATTGGTAGTGATTCACTTTGCATACCTACACTACTTGCTTGCTAACTATCATCTTGGCTACTTGTGTATTTGTGGTCAGTATTTTGCCTCCTAGTTGATGGTGCAATGCTGCAGCTTGGCCACACTTAATTGCCCTGGATGATGCTACTGAACTGGCCGGCAGTGCTACATGCTGAGGTGTTCTTTTACTTGCCAGAGGCTCTGGTGGTGGAGGCACTTTATGTGGATCATCATCAGTGAGCTCACCAGAAGTAACTAGCTGATGGTCAGGTGTTATGGCAGGCACAGGTGCAACTTGATGCGCTGGAATGGCCTGTGGCTGAGTTCAATGTGATGTTGCTTGTTGATGCAATTTGGCCTGCTCCAATAGACTTGCATTTAAATGAGCAGTTTGGAGAGTTCTGGTGGTTTTGCTCTAAAGTGCACACATTGACCTAACATGTGTTGACTCAATGCAGGGTGCTCATGAGAAGGGTATTAGCATAGTTTAGACTGACATGTGCCAGCATGCTGCAGTTGTAAGGGATGGCAAGGAATCCAGCAAAGAGCACTGGCACAATCTGGATGCTGTTGCTTGCAGTCTGTATTCTTCCTTTTGAGGCTCACCTTCTGATTCCTCAAGGTATTCACTTACCCTCTGTCTGATACTTTAGAACTGTTGCCTGGATGAGTCCTGTGTATATAGCTCTTGGAAGCTACTTAGCTCTACTAATATACCACATAATACATTAGACTTGTTCTGTTGGATAGTGCCACATAGTGCCAGCCTGTTTAGAGTGCTGGATTGATCTGGCACTATCTGGCACTATAATTTCTACCATCATGCCAGTGGTAGGCTATAGTTACTGGTAATTTTACTCAATTTTACTTATGTTGCTCAGAGTAGTGCTTTCCTTGCTTTATTTACTTGTCATAATGCTCCAGACACATTTCTCTCAGTGGATATCTTCTTGTATGAATATACTGTGCATTGATAAGTATCTTAACTATTTATCTATTCTGCTGTGTTCTCCTATATATGACTTTCCTCTGTATTTACCTGCCAATATGCTGAATATCTTCAGACATCAAAATGTATGCTCTGCCCTCACTCTGAAATAATTAAATATCTCATTGTAGAGCTTCTGCATCCTGCTAAGCACTCCATTCCTTGGCTTCCTGTAAGCTGTAATACATCCTAATCTCTGACAATCCTCTCCTATATAAGCTAAGTTTGCCATACATTTCTCCCCTCTACTGAACTCTGGATGACTCTCTACCCAGAGTGCTTTGTCATGCTCACTTCCAGCAAATGGCTCACTAAACCAGATGATGTTACCCTCAATGTCAGACAGTGCTTGAAACTTCACACAGTGTGCCTTGTACTTGCCAGAATAAAAGTGCCTCTGCCCTCTAGAAGCTCTGTTAATCCTGACTGGGAAGGTATCCAAAATACTCCTTATATGGAACCTGTTGCTGAACACTCAGGGATATGGAAGTCTATTTGAGCTTCTAAACCTAGTATTCCAAGCTTGCTCTAAGTCATTCATACCCTCTGCAAGGTGGCTCTCCATTGCTGTCATTTGAAAATGAAAGCTTCTAGGACTTTTGTTGCCATGGATGGTGGGATGAAACCTTGTAGGGCAATAGTTCCTATAATAGCAGAGAAGCTTAACTAGGGATCTCCTTGAGTAGATTGGGGTAGATGGACCCCAGTACTTTGTATAGATCTCCTCTAGTGTGTCAAAAGGAAATCCAGTGGTAGTGTTGGGATTGATGAGAAAAGACTATTCAGATGAGTATATCATATTAAAATTGGAAGAGATTGCACAGAGATGATTTGATTTGATTTGGCATGATCAGCTTTATTTATCTGATTTTCCATGCATTATGATTAAATCTCCATCAATTGCCATGTATCCCATCATTATGCTGCAAAAATCATCCTTAAACAATGACTGGGTATTTTTATTGATGTTTTACTCACAAGTCTATAATGAAATAGGAAATCTGCAATTGATGTGATCTGATCCCTGTCAATGTAGTCTGAGATGCATCATGCATAATATACAGACAATTCAACAATCACATTAGTTTTCATACATATTTCATATAAGACCAGGTTGATGCCAATACATCACTGTATAAGTATCCAAATCCATCACTATGGTCCCTATACCAAGTCTCACCTCATCTTTAGTACAACCCAGACAAAACCCATCCCCTAGCTTGCAAGCATGCTCCAGACCGGAAAAGTCAATGTTGGATCCGCTTGAGTTCTTGCCAAATGATTTTAGTATGGTCCAAGTGTCTATGATGAGCCTTCATACAGATATTTGGGCACTACTCATTAATCTAGTTGAACTAGATAGCTCAGAGAGTTGAAATAGATGGAAGAACTTGAGTAGAAAGCTGAAGCCACTCTTCATTGTTGCACTTGTTGGCTTCACATATCCTCAATGTATTTTAATTTTCAGACTTTGGTATAAACACCACATTGTCTACCTCTCAAACTGTGATAGGTTCTTCTGTGGACTTTATCTTTGGGGACTGTTGCTGTGCTTCAAAGTCTGTATAGTGCTCCTCTGCTGTTACATCAGGAAATGGCTCAATTCTTGGCTGTGAAACTGAGCTACTTAAGTTCCTTCTTTGCAGCAAAGATGCTGCTTTGTCTACCTGGGATATTGATTGCTCTATGCATATTATCCACTCATCCTGTTTCTGGAGTATTTCCTGATTTCTCTGGGCCATTGCATCTATCCTATCAGCCACTGCACCTAGTAGCTTCATTAATGCTTTGGTATGAGCTGACAACATACCTGCTAATATGGGTGGTGGTGCTGTTATTATGGCCACTTACTGATCTTCAACTGAGTGTACTGTGTTTGCTGCATTCTCATCTGCCTGAGCATAACAGTCAGCTTGTGGCTACACAGAGGTTCTCAATTGCCTACTTGATTGAGAACCTGAGGAGTCTACATTATTACCATTAATGGGCGCACTGTCCACAGGGCCTTTTTTGGATGTAGCCCCACTTGTTGCACTGAATGTCAAAGCAAGCTGTTGTCCAACCATTCTTCTGTTGCCATCAGTGGAGGGGTTTGGTTTAGAACCAGACAACTTTGCTTTATTTTTTGGCGGCATATATATGGAAGTGAGTTATGCCAAAGGGGAAATAGTGTTACATATATGTGTGTATGTGGTGCCACAACTTTATTTATAATGCTTACTATTGCAGGTCATCATTGAATCTTACATTCATGTAGGTGCAATGTCTCAAGTACAAGACTGTCTCAAGTTCACATGAGTATTGACCAAGAGGTGATATAATAGCATCATGTTGTTGAAGGTCAAACTGTTTGCCCTATGGACAAAACTGCTTTGACTTAATGCTGTAAGAGAAGAGAAATAAGACCATGTTGCTATTGTGGCAAGCCTCTCAGCAATGAGGCATGCAGACAGCATAGGAAGTATTACAAGGATCATGGCCAGTGTTTTGCCACCCAAGTCATATTTGACTATTCATCATGCACTACTGTATCAGCATTATCTTGCCAGCCAGTTAGTACTTCTATATTGGCACCTGGCCATCTTTGTCACCTTGCACAAACTGAGTCAGGTGAATTTGTGATGCCTTTAGGCTCACCTCAGCCTTCTGAATATGGTACACAGAGTGATAGCTCTGACAAAAAAGGTTTGCTGATGGATTTTGAGCCTATCTCCCCTAACAAAAGTACCATGTATCAGCCTGGTCAAGTCCCTATAAGCAATGAGACAGCACCCATTGAAACAAATGCCAAGGATACTTTATGAAGCCAAGTGAGCCCAGCAATCCATCTACTGGTGAATGATGTAATGTTGTGGCTAGAGAAGTGGTGCATTTCCACTAATATCAGTAATGGGGGCTTTGAGGATTTATTACTACTTCTTGCTAAAATCATACCAAGATGCCACTAACCATGTACATGGTACAAGTGGACAACTGTCATGTGGCTGGCAACATATGATCCAGAAACTGTCCTGATTCCAGTATGTGTTAACAATTGCATGGCATTCACATCTAATATGCTATCATTGCCACATGTCCAAATTGCCAGGAATCCACCACCATCAAGGGAAAATATTGCACGCACTCCGGATATATTCAGGCCATACCCCATCTGAGGAAGCAGATGCAGTCCAACAAATATTGCAAAGCTATACAGTACCGCAATCAGTATCAATCAAGTGCAAGCATATCCAATATATTGGATGGCAAACATTACAAAGAGCTAAGAAGCAAGGGCTACTTTGAAGTTATGTTTGACCATGCCTTTGCTTTAGCACTTGATGGATTCTCATTAAATAAGTACTCTACCAGTAAATCCTGCTAGCCACTGATTCTCATCAATCTGAATCTGCCGCCCATCTTATGGTATCAGAACAATAATCTGCTGGTAGTCTCACTGGTATCTGGGCATAAATCACTATCCAACCTGGATAGCTACCTGTTTCCATTGCTGGATGAATTTTGTATGCTTTCCAGTAGGATAATGGTAAATGGCCATCATGTAAAAGTGCATATTATTATCTGCATTGGAGATACCCCAGCCATCAGCAAGATAGCAGGTTTTTCCAGGCACAATGGACAGTATTGCTGTCAAATGTGTGAGATCCTGGGGATTTACTCCATAACTCACACACATTATTACTAACCTAACACCAGCACTAAGAACATCATCTTTCCACAGAGAGAATATACAGAAGTAAGCATGTAATTGCTGCAAAATTAGCAAGCTATAAGCCATTGGTTGGAATATGGAATCAATTGGAAACCAGAGATACTTAAGATAGAGGGTATCTGTTGGAGCAAAAGCTTTCCACTGGGAGCAATGCATTTGTATTTCAACAATATCCCTGTACTGATGACCAAGTTGTCCATGTGGCATTTCAAGCTAAATGAGCCCTTTGATATACCGGAGAAGTTTGAAAGAATTGGCAAGATATTACAGAGTATTTGCTACCCTAAGTACTTCTCATGGGTGCCAATTAATATTCATACGCATATGCAACAATGCAAATGCAAAGACTGGATGAACTGGATATGTATTTGTTTAAGTGGTGTTCTGAAGCCATTCCTACCAAGAGTACATTGGAAGCATTGGGAGCCATATGTGGACATTGTAGGAATATTTATCCAGAGGCGGATCACCAATGCCAACTTGACGCATCTACAGCTGTTGTGTGAGGAGTTTGTGACAGGATTTGAGCGGCTATACTACAAACATAAAGCTGAACACATAGATCTCTGCTGCTACTGTATCCATTCTCTACTCCATCCTGCATGGTGTGTGGAGAATATTGGGCCTTGCTTCACCTTTTGGGAGTTTCCTATGGAGCAGAGGTGTAGGGAGATTGGAAGACAGGTCAAGTTGCAGGTACTACCATATCCCAATCTCATCAAGAATATTACCTTCAAGTCCATCATGGATGTGATGAGTTGGCACATGGAGGACAGCCGGAAAAAGTTGGAAGATGCTGAGGACAAATGTGCACATGGAGTCACCTATGTCTATGGTATTAAGAAGCTAAGCAGCCCCAATGCAAGAGTAATTAATTAAGTAATGCAAAGTTAGGTTAGGTGCAACAAGCAACTAATTTTTGTTAGGAAAACTCCACCAAGGTATGCTGGATTTCTCATGGTCACAAGCCACCTTTAAACCATTCAATATGGAATTCACACAAACAAAAGCCAGAGCACACCTATAAGGGGGACTAGAATCCAGCAGGGAGAAGGAATATATTGGCTAAATACCAAGAAGTACTTTGCGGATATTCAGGAGGTATTCATGGCAGAAGTGGCAACAACCAGACATATGTTTGCAAGATGTATATGTTACCAGCAGTACAAGGTATATGGTAATGTTGCAAGTATCACACTAAAAAGCCATAAAGTTGATGTAATAGAAGTATGTCAATTGCGTCAGGTGTGCGCATTTGTAGAGGTTAGTAAGCAGGAGGCCATAGTTTTTTTTGGTTCAAACTATATGTGGAATACCCAAGGTAGTAATGAGTAAGCAAATAAAGAGGGGTGATTCTATAGTGGAATAAATGAGTTGCACAAGGGATGGTAGAAAAAGGAAATACCATTTGGTAAATTGGTACAGTAGCAATATACAGAGCCAGTGGTAGGCCATCATACTGCCAATATAATGCCATCAGAGTCTTGCTGTGAGGCCATCAAAATACTGTCAAGTTTCTTGCTATATAAGGCAATTGGATGTTCTGGCCAACTGGATCCACTTAAAATAGTTATAGGGTGCTAAAAGACTGCAACAACACCACGCAAATATTGTCACAGCACCAATAGAATATTGTCAAGTTTTTTCCCTTTATTTGGTTGTAAAATTAGCAAGACACCATCATGATCCCATCATAAGATTGTTAGGAGGGTCACTAATTCCAAGCTGCTGGTATTATGATGGTCTCTCAAGAGGATCCTGACAGCTGATCCGGATTGGATCCACCTGTGGGACCAAATTATTTTTCATAGGGTTTATTTCAAGATAATCAAGGATGTATACAATTAGGTGGAAATCCAACTTCTCATGCTAGAACTAAGCTCATAGTTATTAGACATCATTTCATACATGAAGCTATAGAGAATAACTGTGCTAACTTAGCCTACAATCCTACAGATGAAATGATTGCAGACATATTTACCAAACCATTGACTAGAGACAAGTTTGAATATCTTGGGCCATAATAAGGACTAGTCAGTATAAGTATCAAGTTGAGTGGGAGTGTTTGTAATTCCACCTAAATATTCATCTAACTTAGTCACTTAGATCATTACCTTCAAATCTCAGAGCATACTGACTAAAATCCTTGTTGGGATTTACTTAGAATATTATTAACAAAATATTAGGTACCCAGAACATGAGTATTCTCAAAGTTGCTCAAGCAGCCCCAAACCGTGTACACATGGTCTTGGGACCCTCCTAAACCTACTCTACATGTCTGTTATGCCAAGAGCATGTAAAACTATAAATACTACTTTTACATTCAATACATCATTAGGTGAAGACTGTTGTAAAATTCGTATTTCCACCTAAATATTCACCTAACTTGGTCACTTAGATCATCACCTTCAAATCCTAGAGAATACTGACCAAATTCCTTGTTGGGATTTACTTAGAATATTTTCACCAAAATACCAGGTACCCAGAACATGAAAATTCTCAAAGTTGTCCAAACAGCCCCAAACTTTGCACACATGTTCTTGGGACCTTCCTTAACCTATTCTACGTGTTTGTAATGCCAAGACCAGGTAAAAGTATAAATACCACTTTTACATTCAATAAATCATTAAGTGAAAACACATAATCTACTTGTTCTCCAAATCACTTCCAATATCTCCAAGACTCTTACAACAGGTTAAGAGCCCCAAGCTGTCACTCTCTGCAATGTCTACTACTGCTATTACTGGAATTTTTCCCTCTGCTGAAAAGTTGGATGGATCTAACTACCAAGTGTGGAAGGTGAAGATGAAGATGATGCTGCAAGAAAGAGGCCTTTGGGATATTGTCATGGGAGAAGAATGCCCTCCTAAAAACGTGGGAGAGGAAGCCTTAAAGTACCAGAAGAAAGAACAAAGTGCCTTTAACTGCATTTGCCTTAATGTCAAGGACAAATTGCTAATTCAATGCTCAAGAGCAAAAACGGCAAAGAATGCCTGGAAGGCATTAGAAGACACCTACCAGTCATGTTCAGCTGCCAAGAAAATGTATCTGAGAAGAAAATTCTTTACTACAAAGATGCTGCCAGGAGAAGAAATGAAAAATCTAATTAACAGAATTACCCTGCTGGTAGATGAGATGGAATCTGTGGGTGTACCAACTACTGATGAGGATGTGATAGTTACCATCCTGAATAGCCTGACAGACAAGTTTCAGGGCCTTGTATCAGCCCTAGAGTCCAGAACTGAAGATTTGACCTTAAACTACGTATATGGAAGGCTCCTGGATGAAGAATTAAGAAAATCAAGCGCCAATAAGAAGGAAGAAGAAAATGCTTTAATAAGCAATGATAACCAACAAAGGAGGTACCCAAGACCCTACAAAGGCAACAGCAACCTATTTTGCAACTACTGCAAAAGGAAAGGACACACATCAGACCGGTGTTTCAAAAAGAGAGATTATCAGCAAAAGAAGCCTGAATATGGAAATGCTGCAACAACTGAAGATAGACTATTCATATCTGCACTAAATATGACCACAAACAAGGATTCTCAGACGTGGTATATTGACTCTGGAGCTTCTCAACACTTTACACACCAAAAAGAACTTTTTACCCAATATCAACAAATTCCAATTAAGAAGGTTTTCATGGGTGACAATAGAACACTTGATGCAGTGGGAGAAGAAACTATCCAAGTAAACCTTAGAAGTAGTGAAGGAAGCCATACACTGACCTTTAAAGAAGTACTCTATGTACCAGAAATAGCCAAGAACCTACTCTCTGTAAGCAAGGCCACAGCAGAAGGACTCAGTTTCAGTTTTGACAATTCTGGATGGAGGATCACTGATCAAAATGGTGCTCATATTGCTTTGGGCATCAGAGATCAGAATCTATGTAAGTTGACTTATATTGCATCATATCTGGAAGCCAATATAAGTAACTTAAATGAAGAAACACCAATGCTTTGGCACAGGAGATTTGGGCACATCAATTTTGATTATTTGCGCAAAATGATCAAAGATCAGCTAATTTCTGGAGTAAAAATTGATCCCCCAGCTAATTTGGAGCACTGTGAAGCCTGCATATATGGGAAACAATCCAGACAACTGCTCAAGAGCTCTGGGTTAATCAAAACTAAGAAAAAATTAGATCTAATTCACTCAGATCTGTGTGGACCTATGCAAAATTTATCCTTAGGTGGGATGAAGTATTTAATCTCTTTTATTGATGATTATACAAGATACACATGGGTCTACTTCATGGAGAGAAAGGAAGAAACTCTGTCTAAGTTCAGGGAGTTTAAAGCCATGGTGGAGAGAGAAACTGGTGAAAAAATGAAGAAAATACGCTCTGACAATGGTGGAGAATATACCCCAAAACTCTTCATCCACTTCTGCAAAATTCATGGGATAAAGCAAGAGACTACTGTACCATACTCCCCACAGCAAAATGGAGTAGCAGAACAAGCTAACAGATCAATAATTGATATGGCAAGATCTATGATCCATGATCAAAAATTATCCTATGATTTTTGGGCGGAATCAGTTGCCACTGCTGTATACCTTAAAAATAGGAGTTATAACAGAATACTTCATGATTCTACTCCATTTGAAGCATGGTATGGATACAGACCAAGTGCAGAACATCTAAGAATATTTGGGTGCACAGCATATGCCAAAAAACTGGCTAGAAATCAGTCAAAATTTGAGCCAAAAAGTGTAAAATGCATATTTTTGGGCTACTGCAATGAGAGTAAGGCATACAGACTCTACAATACCAAAGCAAAGAAGCTTATCAAGTCCAGGGATGTGTTGTTTGATGAAAATTCAAAATGTTTACAAAAAATGACATCAGATGATGACAAAAATTTGATCTCAAGTCCACCAATTGTCAGGATTGAATCAGAGCAAAACAATGAAAATTTTTTCACTCCAGAGGACTCTACAACTGTGGTTCAGCCAGAATCAGTGCCCAGGAATATCCCAGAAGTGATCATTCCAGTATCAAATGCCTGGAGATCAAATCGGACAAGAAATAGCCCAAATTACTATTTTAATGAGGGTACAAACTTAGCCTATGCCTATTCAGTCCATATTGATGAACCCCAGACTGTAAAAGAGGCCCTAAATAGCCCTCAGACAAAGTTTTGGAGATCTGCAATGACTGAGGAATATCAGGCCCTGATGGAAAATCAAACTTGGGACTTAGTCAAATTACCAATCAACCAAAAATCAATTGCATGCAGATGGGTCTTCAAGACAAAATACAAGGCTGATGGTACGGTTGAAAGATACAAAGCAAGACTTGTAGCCAAAGGATACTCTCAAACAAAAGGACTTGACTATACTGAGACCTTTGCACCGGTAGCCAAGTTTAATTCCATCAGATCAATATTGGCTGTTGCAGCCATATATAAGTTTTTCATTCATCAAATGGATGTAAAAACTGCATTTTTGAATGGAGAACTTGATGAGGACATGTATATGGACCAACCTGATGGGTTTGTTGACCAAGATAACCCCCATTTGGTCTGCAAGCTTGAAAAGTCACTATATGGTCTCAAACAATCACCAAGAGCCTGGAATTGCAAGATAGATTCTTATTTGGAATCTTTGAGTTTCAAAAGGAGTAATGCTGACTATAGTATATACTATAAGCCAGATAGAGCAAATCCAGTTCTATTAGCTCTATATGTGGATGATCTTATTATAGCCACTAATAACCTAGAAACATTGGAAGAGACTAAATCCAGCCTATCTAAGGAGTTCAAGATGTCCAATCTAGGAGAACTCAGTTACTACTTAGGGATTAAGTTCTCCATAGACAGAAGTACCCAGACTTTTACCCTAAGCCAATCCAAGTATATTCAAGATATACTAAAGAAGTACAAAATGGAAGACTGTAAACCGGCAGCTACCCCAATGGAGACAAACCTTAACTTGGTCAAAACTCAACCAAATCAAGAGAGCTTGGTGCCATCTGAAAGCCCTGACTTTCCTTATCAATCTATGGTCGGCAGTCTGATGTATATCATGCTTGGAACACGTCCAGATATCTCATATTCAGTGGGAGTTGTCAGCCAACATAATCAGAATTATGGATCTGATCATATTGCAGCAGTTAAGTGGATTTTTAGATACCTAAAAGGAACTGCTGATATCTGCTTAAGATACACTTATAAGGATTCAGAACAGGATCTTGTGGGATACTCTGATGCTGATTGAGGACGAAATTTAGAAGACAGAAGATCCACCACAGGATACACCTTTCTTTACTGTAAAGGAGCAATTTCATGGAATCCAAGAAAGCAACCAACCGTAGCACTTTCTACTACAGAGGCAGAGTATATGGCAGCCTGTGAAGCTACAAAAGAAGCAATATGGTTAACAAAGCTCTTTGCAGATTTAGGCCTATGTCAAAAAACGCCTATTACTTTATTTCAAGATAATCAAGGATGTATACAACTAGGTAGAAATCCAACTTTTCATGCTAGAACCAAGCACATAGATATTCGACATCATTTCATACGTGAAGCTATAGAGAATAACTTAGTTAGCTTAGCTTACTGTTCTACAGATGAAATGATTGCGGACATATTTACCAAACCATTAGCTAGAGACAAGTTTGAATATCTTAGGTCAAAATTAGGACTAGTCAGTATGAACATTTAGCTGAGTGGGAGTGTTGTAAAAATTTGTATTTCCACCTAAATATTCACCTAACTTAGTCACTTAGCTCATCACCTTCAAATCCTAGAGAATACTGACCAAATTCCTTGTCGGGATTTACTTAGAATATTTTCACCAAAATACCAGGTACCCAGAACATGAAAATTCTCAAAGTTGTCCAAACAGCCCCAAACTTTGCACACATGTTCTTGGGACCTTCCTTAGCCTATTCTACGTGTTTGTAATGCCAAGACCAGGTAAAAGTATAAATACCACTTTTACATTCAATAAATCATTAAGTGAAAAACACATAATCTACTTGTTCTCCAAATCACTTCCAATATCTCCAAGACTCTTACAACAAAGACCACATAATCTACTTGTACTCCCAATCACTTCCAATATCTCCAAGACTCTTAAAACATGACGGTCTTTGCACAGTGTCCTGATGGGATCAATACTACTTGATCATGGGACCTTAAAATTGTGATGGCCTTTTGATGGGATCATCATAATAATTTTCATAGGGCCAGTAATTCAAGTAGCAGGCATTCTAGGGAGTGTTAGCCTGTGGCTTATTACAGGTTGTGAAAGTCTTGGAGATTTCCAAATGGACCAAGAGAACAAGTAGACAATGTAGCTTTTGCTTAATGATTAGTTGTATGTAAAGTAGCATCAAAACTTTGACTTGCTGCTGGCAAAACAAACATTTGGCATATGCTTAGCAAGGCCCCAAGAAGATGTGTACAAGGTTGAAGTTATATGGACAACTTTAGGTTTTTAAGTAAATCCCAGCAAGCAACTTAATTAGGATTCTTTTAGATTTGTAGGTAATGATCTAAGTGGCTAAGTTAGGTGAATATTTAGGGGTAATTACAAAACTTATGACAGTATATGCTAGTTCTATGAAGGATTGATTTACATCTGAAGACCAAACAGATATAAGCCAATCTGTATGCCTGAAAACTAAAAGCACCAGTAGAGTCAGTAAGTAAGATATTTGAAAAGATGTAATAGCAACACAATGTACACTGATGTAGGAGATGATTGAGTGTCTGTAATCAGAAAGTGCAAGAAATAGGAGAGAACCAATCAAAAGCAATCTAGGACCTATTTGTTGAAAGAGTGTTGGATATATAGGAAGTGATTGAGAGAACAAGTAGATTTTGTGGTTTTCACTTAATGATTTATTGAATGTAAAAGTAGTATTTATACTGTTACATGTTCTTGGCATTACAAACATGTAGAATAGGCTAAGGAAGGTCCCAAGAGCATGTGTGCAAAGTTTGGGGCTGTTTGGACAACTTATCTGATTCTCATACTCTGGGTACCTGGTATTTTGGTGAAAATATTCCAAGTAAATCTTGACAAGGAATTTGGCCAGTATTCTCTAGGATTCAAAGGTAGTGATCTAAGTGACTAAGTTAGGTGAATATTTAGGTGGAATTACAAGTTTTTACAACACTATTGAGGTGCTATATCTTGACCAAGTTTTTTGTGAAATCTGAGGTGCTGTTTTCTTCTAATAGTGTCTACACAGTATTCTGACAACATCAATACCTTTTGGTCCTAGGATTTGAATTTTGTCACAGTCTTTTGACAGGATCATCAAGTTTTTTTTCATAGGGTTTGTGGTTACATGCCATTATTTGTTCTAACAGAAAATATTCCACAAATGAGTAGCATATCAAATAGAGATTTGAAGCATGGAAGTATTTTATGGGCTTAGCTAGCTGTTTGGTACTACACAATAGGCTTACTTCATACTGGTATTGAGTGATCTGGGCACTTGTTAATCTTTTTCTTGTTTCCATAATTGTTTGGACTACATTGAAGAGATTGAATAATTAGCACTGACAAAGTCCCAATGGATTTCAGAGAAATTGGCTTTGGGGGAGTATTGACCATGAGCTGGACAATTCCGATTGTATAATATCTACTTTTTGGCTGATTAGGTGAGTTTGAAATATATAAGCCGCGCGTAAAGCTTCGAATACAAATGATATCGATATATCAGTGAAAGAGCCTGAAAGCTTAGTAACATTAGAATAAGTTGAACCAGGATCTCTACCAATTCAACAGATTAGTAATACTCTGGCAACATTTGAGCATGGAATATCACACTACACTAATAATTCCAATGCAATCGGGTAAAAAGATCAAAAGCATATTCCAAATTAACACTATGTCAGATATAGTAGACAGTATAGGGTTCTGGACGACGCTGTATTGGGTTCAGATTCTCACAGTCATTCCAACCGTGGAACAAGGATGCTCAAAGCAAGGGAATTCCGGGCTGTTCATAAGGCATATTACTCTATTGCGGGTCGCTGGGCTGGTGGACTGGAATGACGTTCTGGAACAATTCCGCGAATGCCACTGATGGAAATTTGGATAAATGACCATAACTAGAAAAGAAATTATGGGTAAATGATCCTGAGAAATTATGGGTAAAGGAGCGCAGGAAAAATGGATTAATATAACCGCCAACTGAGAACAGTAACATTGTGCGGCACAAGTGGTCTAGCTGATCATCTGTGGTACGATCACTAATAAAGAAATATTGTGAATGATGGCAAGAGCTCAAGCGGTATATTTCTGAAACAGCGACTGGAGTATTTAATGGTTGTCTCAACACAGTTGCCTTGTAATCAATTCAGCTTCACTCCTAAACAGCCTATACAATATGGTCTTTGCTAACGCCAACTTCCCAACCTCTCCCGATGGTCGCACCTACCATGTGGAATTGAAGCGAGGCGAGGCCGCCAACCGCATCATTACTGTCGGCGATCCAGCCCGTGCCAAGAGACTTGCCAAATTCCTTGATCCCGAACCAGCAGTGTTCGAGTTGAGCTCCCATAGAGGCTTCTACACTGCAACTGGTCGTTACAAGGGTGTTCCGGTTAGTATCATTGCCATTGGAATGGGCATCCCAATGATGGACTTCTTTGTACGTGAAGTACGCGCTGTCGTAGACGGTCCCATGTGCATCATCCGTCTTGGCTCCTGTGGATCTTTGAACGGGGCTAAGCCTGGAGAGTTTATGGTCCCCACTAGCTCTGTTGCTCTTACCCGCAACTACAATTATTTTGCACCAGGCTCCAAATGTCCCAAGCCCTACGACATCACTGAGGAATTCCCTGCCGATCCGGAGCTCTCTAAGCTTCTAACTGCTGAATTGGCTCAGGTATTTGGACAAGAAAAGGTCCATAGCGGAGTTAATATTACTGCAGATTCGTTCTACTCCTCTCAAGGGCGAGTGGATGAGAATTTCACCGACGCCAACGAGGATCTATTCGAGGTCATTCATAAAGAGCTTCCGTCAGCTGTATCACTAGAAATGGAAACCTTCATGCTTTATCATCTTGCACACTGCACCACATCAGCACCCCTGATGGAGAAGAAGCACAACCAAAGCATCCATTGTGGAGCTTCAATGATGGTATTCGCTGATCGGGTGACGAATCAATTTATCGACCACTCCATTGTCCCTGGTCTCGAAGAGAAGGCAGGGAGAGCGGTACTAGAGACTCTAATCAAGTGGAGCCCAGATGAGATGGTTCATGAAGAGCACGGCAGTGTTTGGGCAACCGATTAGATAGAAACCATCATCATGTACTTAATGTTAATAAATATCCGCATTCTCCAGTGAACAGAATTTTATTTCTCACGTAAAAGTGATGTTATTTGGTTGATGGATAGCATAGAATTGTATAGAAACCAGCATATACATCTATCATTGTTTGGAGCATGCGAATACTTATAAACGTCTTAACAGGAAGCGGCGTCGCAAACCCTTACTGTTGTGTGCCGAAGGCTCCGGTATACCGGAAGCCTTGGGTGAGGGATGGGCTCCACCTGCAGTAGAACTTGGAGAGGCAGTTGGTGTTTTTGGTCCACTTGATAAGGGATCAGCCTGGCTTTTATCATCATTGTTGCGGCTTCCGTTTCCATTTTTTGCAAGCATCTTATCTCTACCCCCATCATCCCAACTGTCTTCGTCGTCGTCCTCATCATCATCATCATCTTCTTCTTCGTCGTCGTCGTCGTCCTCGTCTTCATCATCATCATCGTTGTCGTCCCCATCTTCATCATCTTCATCGTTGTCGTCCTCATCTTCATCTTCTTCATCGTCCTTCTCCTCACGCTTGTTGATTACTTTATCACCTCGGGGATCGGACGTATTGTCTTTGACCAACTCCTTGTGTGTATCATCATCCTCACCATCATCTTCGTCCTCTTCCTCGCCCTCGTCTTCATTTTCATCCTCCTCACGCTTGTTAATTACTTTATCACCTCGGCGATCGGAAGTATTGCCTTTAGCCAACTCTATGTGAGTGTTGTCACCGTTGTCCTCACCATCTTCTTCTTCTTCTTCACTATCTTCATCATCCTCTTCCTCTTCACGCTCATTGATTACTTTGCCACCTTGGGGATCGGAAGTATTGCCTTTGGCCAACTCCTTGTGTGTATCATCCTCTTCGTCCTCACTACCATCATTATCATCATCCTCTTCATCCTCTTCACGCTTGTTGATTCCTTTATCACCACGGTGATCGGAAGTATTGCCTTTGGCCAACTCTTTGTGTGTATCATCATCTTCGCCCTCATCATCCTTACCATCACCACCATCGTCATCATCATTTTCCTCGTCTTTAGCATCATCATCACCCTCCTCACGCTTGCTGATTACTTTCTCGTCGCCGTGATTAGAAGGGTTACTTTGCGCCATTTCTTTGTGTGTATCATCATCTTCACCATCTTCATCTTCATCATCCTCGCCTTCATCATCACTCTCCTCGCGTTTGCGGGTTGCTTTATCTTCACCGTGATCAGAATGATTGTCTTTTGCCAACTCTTTGTGTGTACCATCATCCCCGTCGTCTTCCTCGCCATCGTCTTCTTCCTCATCGGCAACATCTTCATCCTCCCCCACCTCACGCTTGTTGATTACTTTATCATCAGAAGGGTCGCTTTTAGCTAGTCCCTTATGTGTATCACCATCCTCGTTGTCTTCCTCATCTTCATCTTCATCACCATCGTCATCCTCGCGTTTGTGGATTACTTTATCACTGCTGTGAGGGTTGCTTTTAGCCATTTCTTTGTGCGTATCATTATCTTCGTCGTCTTCCTCATCTTCACCTGCATCGTCACTTCCGCTGTCTTCCTGTTGGTTGGGAGGACTGCCTTTTGCCAGTTCATGATGATTATTTCCATCTTCATCTTCGTTCCCCTTGAGTACACAAGTAGGTGTCTTGCTGTCCTTCATGCTACAGACGGTCCCTTCGCCACAAGTGATATGGATCCAATCATTGTTGGAGCATTGATCAATCTGGCTGGGATTGTCAACGGAACATCTGAACTCACCATTGGTGCATTCAGCCAGTGCTGCCGAGGTGTACAAAAGGATCGATAAGGCTAATCCACAGAAAGACTTCATATTGGTTTGTGTTCTGAACTGGTTTTTGAAGGGTCAGCAGAAGCCAGAATTTATAGTGAGAACGATGCGTTATGAGTTCATAAAGCTGTCATAGCAAAGAACCAACCATTTCGGCATCTATTCTCAGTAAGCCAATGGTACCATAGTGCCCGCGATTTCTTGGCTGGAAAAAGGATTTGCGCTTGGTTCTTATTGGGAGCTCTTAATGCAGGAATTGATATCGACCAAGTGCATAGGCTCCCATCTAGTAACCCAAGGATTGATTCACCTAGGAAGGCTTCATTGGCCTGTCGTTCCATTACTTATTAATGAACAGGAGTGTTTATTTGTTTGAAACATGGTACGGTTAATGGGATTGGGCTATGGTACGGTTAATAGGATTGGGCTTGCTTGCGCGTTAGCCTAAATGACCCTCTCTATCTACTGTAAGCCTCGGGGGTGCATAGGTGGACATTTATTCCATCATTTAATTCACGGCCATTCATCCATATATCCTACTATCCTTGGCCATCCATTGTCCTACTGCAAACCATACTCGTTCCCATTCATCCATATTATCCCTATCACTGTTCATTCATCCATGTTATCCCTATCACTGTTCATTCATCCATGTTATCCCTATCACTGTTCATTCATCTATATTATTCCACTGCCTGCCAACCATGCTCATGCCCATCCATCGTACTGTCAACCATGCTTTACCCGTGGCGTCATCTAAGCCCTAATCATACTCCCAAGCCTAGATCTAATTTTAGTAAACAAAACTGTCTACTTGCATAGATAGCAATTATTTTGGTTACCACTGCATTGATCTCCTTTATGACAGTAGAGTTGCAGTTGCTCCAACATGCGCACAAAGACTGGAATAGCTAAATAGATGATTATCACGACTAATGGGTCATCTGAGCTATATTAATCCATGCTCAGTACAACCTTACTTTAATTAACAATGAAGTACACAAATTTCATATTGAAACCCGCATATTAATCAGTGAACTAGACTTCCATGGAGTAGGAATGTGTAGAGCTTGGCCTCGCGTTTTCTGTTCAGATGGACCAGCTGGAAACGGGTTTGATTCAAACACACAGACAGCCACTATATTCACATTTGGCATCGGGGTCGAATGAAACAGACATGCTAAGCCGAGGCTATGTTAGCAGTGTCGTGTATGTATGGTCGAAAGATTAACAAAGAAAGATGCACATTCACGCCGTCCCTGTACGCATGAAGATACGTCAACAACCACATTGCTCTCATATGGCGATCATCGAGTGGTTGTGCTATTGGATGGACATGGTACAGGGCTTGTCCTGACTCAGACGAAAGAGAAACATCCCGTTTTATAAGGGCCATCATTTCATTGCATGGTGAATGTCCCTAAACGATTAAGGGTTGGGATCCTGACCATGATCCACAATAGAATCGGGGCTTATCCGCATCCGCTTCTCGAACTTAAATACAGTGCACGTGACGAGCATAGGCAATGCAATATAATATATATCTTCCGAGCTCCCCACATGGGCATTTGTTATTTCCGTCTCAATTTGCATACACTTAGGCTTCCACCACCAATATACTTAAGGCATTTCCCTCGCCGATATTCCTATTTCTCAGCATAGTTTCAGTTGTCTGACTCTTCCCTGTTCTTCCCTTCTTTCTTTCTCTGCCCGTAGCCTAATACAAGTAGAAAGGAACCGATTTGGTTTACTTATGTCCCTGTTTTGAGAACACTTTCTTTGTAAAGCCTTTGCTCCACAACTACATATACTTTTTTGGTATTCTCCGGCACAAAATCGATATTAGCTAGTTCCCACCTCTTTACTTGCTCAATATGTTGGAAGTGTCTTCAAAACTTAGCTATCCCATTTCTCGAGGTACATTTCTCTCTATCTCTATCCCTATCCCTATCCCACAGCGGCAACTAACTGACGGGTTTTTCCTAGGACTGGAGGAATCGGTTAAACCAAGAGTCACCTTTGCCACTACTTTTGAACAAGTAATTTGTACCACCACCCTTTTTTAGTCTACAGCTTCTGATGTCTTGTTGGTATTTTGACAGAATCACCACGTTGATTCCAGTGTTGTGGTCGTACCATGCAAGCAAGCCTTTCAAACTTCCAGCCCTTTGTCTAGTCCCACCAAAGAGATTTCAGGCCAAATGACCCACGAGGGCTTTCGCGCTGTGGAAGAGTTGAACAATCAAGCACTGGTGAAATGTGGATATTTACTTAAACGTAGTACCAAAAGAAAGGTGAGTTGCAAGAGTTTGTGTGATCGGTGATACCCTTACTCACTCAAGGGGCGTAGGTTTGGAAGAAACGCTGGTTCGTTTTACGCGGGACCTCTCTCACTTGCTACAAGGACGATAAGTAAGTCCGCAGTAATCTTGTCAGCCTCATCAAGCGACGCATTTACCAACAAACTATCTATTGAACAAGGAATACGAGCTCGAAAGGATCATTGATTTATCAGAGGCTATTCAGATTCTTGAAGCCACATGGAAAACCCGCAAAAACGTATTTGGCATCGTAGTAAGCAAAAAGAAGTACTACTTTCAAGCAGAGTCACGTATTCAATTGGATGAATGGCTCAACACGATGGACTATGTTTTAAGCGGACTGACTGAGGAAGATGTTACAGGCGAATATTCCCATTCGCGAAAAAGCTCTGCAGGTTCTAGATCCTCTATAATTAATAGGAGTAATTCGGATCCTCCAAAGGAATATTTTCTCAGCTACGGCAAGGCCGAATCAACTCCCCGCAATCTAGCGCGCATCCCCAGCTATAGTCGCACATCCGAGAACACTAGCTCAGAAGATGATGAGGAGCAAGGGGAAATTGTTGATGAAGATGACGAGGTCGAATTACCCGAATGCCAAGATAACAAGGTTCTTTTTAGTGGATATCTACATAAGCAGTGCGATATGTATAAGGTAGGTTCTGATGAGTTATTGGGATCCTTTGTCATACTTACTGATTATGGTACCGGTTAGGCGTGGCGCAAGCGCTGGTTTGTTCTCCGAAGTAATACACTTTCATATTACAAAAACGAAAAGGTTGGCTATCCAGAATCCTTGGGGTATATGAGTCTCACAATCGCTAAATTAATTTGTAATTCTAGGAGTACGTTCTTCACAAGATCATTCCCATTGAATCCATTCAGGGGGCGTTCGAGAAAACACCCAGCGCTTTTAAAAGCAAGCGGTTCTGTTTTCAGCTGATCACTCCGCAGAGAAACTATATCGTCGCTGCCGAAAATCAGCCTTCTATGCTCGCCTGGCTGCGGAGTATAAATTCCACAGTTGCTCGCGCCAACTCCGAAGTTCTTGATGTATAGCCAATAGTCATAATTTAGTGCATTTATCATTAGTTAATCTTTTTGCCGTTCACCAACCACCAAGATATTTGGTAATACTCACTTTGCTCTCGCCGCAGACAAGTCTTGATAAGCCGAAATCCATTTCATTCGATACAACGCTATCCTGTTTCTTGTACACCCACCACACCTTCACTGCTATACATTATTATATAATATTCTGGTCTTGAGAGCATTGATGGATTTTCCCTTTGACAGAGAAAATCCCTCTTGGACCTAGTACATCCTCCATTGGAATTAATTAAATGAGTCCTTCCTATCATCATTCAAGTATTGATTTGTGCCTAGTGATCATCATCCGGGTTGGCCACCAATCCAAATTCATCCATCAGTGGAGGCTGTCCAATAGTGGTAGCGCATTAAAGGAATCTGCTTATGGATTCTATCCAACTTATCCACACGGCTCCATAGCCATGATTAAATATGTACATGCGCGCATTTGTCCTACTGATATGCTCAAGTATCTAGTCTTTTTTGACTAATTGATGGCCAGAATTCGGCCCTCCAACTATGATTTTGGTGACTTTCCTTCTGTCCCCATCCTAAGAAACCTCCACCCCATCAACCAATCGCAATGTGAACACGATCAGGTAGGGTTGCGGTCCAAGTAGCCTCGTCATATCATCACGATACCTATAAATAACTCGCCCAGCCGCATCACTGAGGGGCCTGTGACTTTTCTTTCTAAGCTGAAGGAGAAGACCAGCTGAGTTCCCAAAGAGTATGTCGAATAACCATAGTCTAGGTCAAAAGACGGAGTTCACGGAACACCGGTTGACTTCGGGTTCTAGAAAAAATGTATATAATATTCTCAAGTTTCATGGTTCCAAACCGGTCAAACTGAAGGAGTTTAGCCAACCTGTGAAGTTGCACCGTAAACAAATCCAACCTGAAATCCAAACGTTGACTATGGATGATGGGACAGGGGAAGGCTCTTCAGGTCCAAATGGGAGTGCCAACACCGCTCCAGGTACCCCTGGGGTGGCTACCGCGGATCCCACCATCATCGCTCCTTATGGTAACGCTTCCAGAAATAAGCAGATGCTGTTCAAGAAGCGTACAAAACAGGTGTTCCCCACCGATGAGGAGAGTAGAAAGATAAGGGAGCAAGAAGCCAAGCCTTGGGTGATAGAAGATACCGATAATACCAATTATTGGAGTGGAGTGCTGGAGGGTGGTCAGCAGTCGAATTACTATCTTTTCATTTGTACAGTGAGTGCACTTCATTGAGTTCCAGCTGGCTTGACATCCATATTCAATGTTGTGATTATCATCAATAGGACGAGGGATTTCAAGTGGTTCCTGCTCACAAATGGTACAAGTTCAATCAGAAGCTTACCTATGCCACGCTAACAATCGAAGAAGCTGAGGAACAAGTATTGAAGGGATTGGTTTACTTATTCATCGAGATGATTATTGACACTCGACCTGGTTGGCTCGTTTTTATGTCTTGTAGTTGATCAAAGCCCAAAAGAAAGATAGTGATCGATGGATGATGAGAAAAAGGTTGTTGTCAAAGCTTGATAGTGAAGGCGCGGGCGAAGAAGAAGAACCCAAGGGCGGAAAGAAACTCAAACTCGTGGATCACGAAGACCAGTATGGGAGCTCGTTTAATTGTTGCTTATCATATTCATAACTCGCGATCTCTTCAGAATCAGTTTCTTTGAGGATGACGACGACGACGGTAATCCGAAAAAGAAACGCGGCGCCGGCGGCAGTAAGGTTGCCATGCTAATGCACCTCTTCATCCTTCAACATCACTAGCTAATGTTGAACTTGTGATAGCATGGGGATATTGATGAGGTTGATTTCGATGAGGAGTTTCAAGATGATGAAGAGGCTCCACCAGAGCTTGACGGTGATCAAGAAGAGACCAAAGAAAATGAAGTATGCCTTTAGGATGGGGTGAATGTGAAGGGCCAACCTAACCATCGTTCTGTTGATTTCAGGCTCGACAAAAAGCCAAGCCTGTGATTGCTAGTGAAGACGAGGAGGAGGAGGATGAGGAAAAAGAAGAATTAACCGCAGCGGGCAAGGTAATCGAATTGCTTTTGTCCTGTAGTGTGGTGATGCTTTGATTCGCGCATCTCTAACCTTTCTCCAGGATCTTAAAAAAGCCCTGCGTACGTTGGAGAAAAATGCTGCTTACGACTCTGATGATAACGAGAATCCATATCTGAGTGTAAGGGAAAAGCTACAAATTGTGGTGTTGTGAGGAAACTCTGACTGACGTATCTTTCGTAGGAGGAAGAGGAAGAGGAGGAAGTAGCTGAGACTGAGGAAAATAAAGACTCCACCGATGATAAAAAGGCAAAGCTCCCGAAAATCCATCTGCGTCAACCCAACAGATCAAAAAGCCCGTCCCTGTTAATACAAACAAAAAGATTCCCCCTCCATCAAAACCAACAAAATCCAGCGGGATTTTCACCCCGAAGAACGGAGCAGCATCTAAACCTGTTCGTCCACCGGTTAACAAACCCAATGCAGCCGCGCGACTTGCAGAGGCCAAGAAAAGGAAAGATGAATCAGATGAGAATGATAAGGTGACTGTTATCCCATATCATCATATACCAGTCACTAACTCTATTTCCAGAATTTATCCACCGTTTCAAGCAGCAATGCTTCTGGTACGTTTTCATCACCCCTCCCTTATAGCAGAAGCAATAACTCAACTGCCCATTCTATATAGATTCAAATCTGATTACCGAAGCAGAAATCACGGAATTAATAAGGCATCACAGGCTCACCACCAAAGACCTTATCGTTAAAGTCAAGAAGAAGTTGAAGGCAGACCCTAGAAACAAGCAACTGATCAGCACGATAGTTAAGAAGGTGGCGACCACCAAGGATGGCTATCTTGAGCTCAAGTAGCGAGCACGTTTTCTATTTATTATTTTCCCAATGTTACTACATAGAAATCCAAGCTTTTTTCATGCCTCATTCAACAATACAAACCATCAAATAATCAATATGCTAAACCAATACCATCTCCGCTTTTCACGACAGCCAATTGCGACACCCACGGGTTGAAAAAGGAAATCCACCATTTTAGGCAAGTGATAATATACGAAAATGCACCGATTCAATTCAAGGCAAAGTGTATTCCGTTAACGATCGGGAATGTAAATTATGTGACAGTATGTACGAGCAAAATACTTCTTTTGCAGAATAAGGGTCTACTGGGAATGAAATTACGAGTAAATACAGGAAAAAATCAATCTAGTCAAAGAGAAATCTTATTTGGTATGAAGTGGGGAATGAGGTGGTGGTGGTGGTGGAATGACTTTCTATAGGTAAGCGTGTATATAGAGGTTTATGTGGATCTTCGGTACTTAAGTTATTACTAGAAAAGATAGAAAATGCTCGTCTTAATGAGCCGCACCAACCGCTGCAAGATCAGACCTTGGTTTGATCATGGAGTGTGGCTTGAAAGGCTTACTATTGTGAGCGAAGTTCTTTGCGTTGGATGGTTCAAGTGTATCAGCCACTAGTATCTGATTTCCTGGGCTCCTCTCCTGACTGGATGTGGATTGATTTCTGCTGTGGGGACTCCACGCCATATTGTATTGCCCATGGAAAAATGGTGCAGGTCTAGGCACCGGGGGTCTTGATTTGTCAGTGTTCTCGTTCTCTTGCACCTCTGCACCAGTCGCCGTCGGCGTATCATGTGCGCTTGCAGGTGGCTGGTGAGCCTTCATGTTGTGGTGGTAGGACCAGGTCCATTTTCCCGGGTGGTTTTTGCTCCTTGAATGGTCATTCTTATATTTCACATGCTCGAAATTGGACTTCGAGGGAAAGTTATACTGCTGGCACATAAGGTTTAAATCCCTCCTCTCCAGAAGAATATCACACGCCCTCCGGAATTCCTGGCGAATTCCCTCGATACTACACTCATCTGCACTGTTTCCAAGGTTCCGATCCGGATTGAACGGCTCTTCTATACAAAAAGCTCTAAAGTGTCTACCAAAATGCCATCCTTTCTCTGCCTTAGATAAGTAGCACCCATTTCGTACGCTGATCACGTGGTGGTTGTAGTTGAACTCATACGCAAATCTAAAGGAAGCTCGTTAATTATCTCTCTACCTATATCGAATAAGGCTCGGGACACACTTACAGTTTGAAGAAAGCAAACAACAACTCTCCAAGAGTCTCTTTGTTAGCACTTCCAAAGTCTTTCAAAGAGGCGACATCGTCGTTGAATGTGGTGTCGACGCCGTCGATTACACAGGATTCCAAGGCTGCTTTTTCGGGCATTCGATGTAATACGGGAAGTATTGGAGGCGTTCTCATCTGAAGGAAGTTAAGAATGATGTTCACCCAGGTGTAGGTAGAGAGTGTTCCTCCGACGCCTGAAAACATCTTAGTAACTCATCGAGGAGGCACCATTCGAGCCACCAACTTACCAGCATCGTTTAGTACCCTGCGTTTGGTCCAGTGTTTGATGATCATGATAAGTGGGCGAACCCGTGGATCTAAGGCTACATATGCCTTCACTAACTCTGTGTTTCGTAACGCTATAGGGTTGTTGACATTCATATCACACGCCAATTTCCTTTAAACTATCAGTCAGCCTGTGCTCATTGAATCCATCCACACTGGCAACTTACAATTCTGGATCCCACATCCTGACAATAGGGACTTTGGCGTTAGCAACACAGTAAATACTTTGCATTCCATCTAGATTCAGAGCTATTGGTTAGAGTTAGGTCCAAGGTCTCACAGTGGACAGGCACTCACTTTTCCGCATGCAGTTGGCAAGGGTATAAACATTACGAAGTTCCTCATGATCAGTGACGATGCATATATCCACATCACTCGTCAAGGTTGAAAGACTATTTGTAGAAGAACTGAAGCATACGTCAATTGATATGATCTGAGAATCCAGAGAAATAACTACAATTTTTACCCGAACATGTGGACCTTAATGTACTTGGACGGCCATTCTTTCTCTAGCATACTCTGAAGCTTCCCCACCAATGCCTCCCTTCTCTCGCCATCCTCAGCTGTGGGGAGTAATGACTAGAAAAACATGGAAAATTTCCTAATTACCAACTATTCTAGACTAGGGTCCACAACCAATCTCATCCGTTCGCAGAAGAGTTCAAGACTAACCTGGTACAAGGAGACCATATTGGTGGTCAAATATTCTTCCGACTTCTCAGATAGTTTGGCAGCCCTGGGGCCCTTGCTGTAGTACTTTTGGAACTTGTGGTTCTCCTGCTTCGGAGGCATGTAGTGAAAAGACTTTTTGGGCTTGTAGCCCAAGTTCCCGTGCGAGGGTAGGTTGTGCCGAGGAGCGTTCACGTTGACGTTGTCACCGGTAGCGTTACTGCTGACTGTGCTTATACTACTTGTGCTAGCAGAACTGTCACTGTCGCTATCGTTCTTGGTGGAAGAGTAGGAGGGGAGGTCGAGGTTTTTGGGAAGGGTGAAAGTCATTTCGTTGAGCGATAGAGGTAGGAGCGACAATTCTTTGGATTCTGTCGCAGAGAACAAGTCGTGGCTTCAAGAAATGGGTCACCCCCAAGTTAAATATTTGAGCCAGGGGGACACCAAAAGCACAACCTCAAGCACAGTGGGATTTTACCGAAATCATTCTCAGTATATAATTAATATAGGCAAGCCACACATCAAGGAAACACGAGATCCAAGATCCAGCGTTCGATCTCTCAATCCAGCGGATTTACCAAGAAGAATGGCAGTTCACGCACACCTTCGCCGTCCACATCGTGGTCCCACTAATTTAGTCAAGGGCAGAGGCCCGTGATTGGCCCCAAGGGCCAAACACAATACATGGTGATTTCTCGATCAAAGGGAGATTAGGAGCACAAATAATAATGGCCCGATCGTCGGTACATTATCTCTGTAATGCAGCCCAACAAATGCCCAATTCACAAAAAGCCGACATTGCTTCCCAAGGAAGTTTTCTGATGAATTCCCTCCCACGCAATCGGCCCCCTAAATCCAGGAGGGACAATGGTTTCCTCGCCTCTGGCAACATACAGCCCATGTGGTAGGATGTGGAGGTTGTCACATGCGTTTTGGCCTATAAAGGCTGGATTTTCTATATATCCCGTCCGGTTTGGCTCTGTCGCGTCATCGTTGCCGGTGCTCAACTCATTCTGGGAAGGCATCGCCTCGCTGATGGTTGGTAGCGAGCCTTAGTCTGGCATAGTGTGGTCATTAAAGCAATTGGTGCTACCCCACTACGACTCCCTAAGCCGGTTAGTGTTTTAGCATAGTGGCTTGGTCGATGAGCCATTGCAATACTGTACGTTGTATCATTCCTGAATCTCTACAGGAAGCGTAAGAGGACTTTTCGGTTGTCCTCTAATGGCATTTAGCTATTTGTGGTTTCAGACATTGATAAATCAAGGTTTTATCTGGTCAAACTAAGGAGACCTCCCAAACGTGCAGAAACATGTGGGCTTTGCCTACATGCGCTGTACCACTGTAACGCGCATCTGCCATAGTTCGGTGCGATCTTGTGGGGGAGACTTGGAAAGACACAGGTATCACTTATTAAAAAGTATTGCGCTTGTCACGCCAGACCGATGAGGAATCTTCATCGGAAAGATTGACCCAGATTTCAACTCGAGCGACACTAGAGGGGAGGGAGTATCCTTAATATGACTGTTAAAGTAAATGCCCTTGTTTTCCTCCAATCATGGGAAGGATTAGGAAACGTCACCAACTCTATTTAATATTTGCCCATCCGATTTGCGTCTCTCACAGCTTACAAAATCAACGGAATGTTTCAAGGCGAACACGACCCCACCTTCATCGAACTAGAGAAGCACGAGGAGTTGCTGTACAGCGCTATACGGAGTATATCCGAAAGCCTGTCCCTCTCTTTGCTCCAGACAAAAGATCAGAACGTCTTGTTTTCCCCGGCTTCGGTAACCTTCGCCTTACTACTGCTAGTCAATGGCACTTCAAAAGAGACCCAAAGCCGAGAGGAGATCCTAGATGCTTTCAAACTCCCTTCCCTCGTAAATAACTCTGCCGAGTGCCTCGATCTCGTCAACAACGCTGCACAAGACCTCCTGAATGAGCTATTGAACAGAGACGGAAGCGTGGAGATTCCGAGCGATAGGCTCGCCGACCTCGAGGTGGCGAACTCAATCTGGGGAGAGGGGATCCACCAATCGTACCTCGAAAAAGTGAGTGCCCTGTTTTCCGCCGAAGCCTTTCCACCCCCCGAGGATGGTAGAAGGGTGAACGCTTGGATAGAGAAGAAAACCAAAGGGCACCTAAAGGAATTTTTCAGCCCTGAGCAAAGCTTCTCGAATACGGTGATCATGCTTATCAACTCTGTTTACTTCCATGGCCGCTGGCTTCACCCATTTGGTCCGGATGATACGAAGAGCGCACCCTTTTCCACACCTCTGGGAAAGCAGCTAGATGCTAGCATGATGACCATTGAGGGGAAAACATGGGAGTATGCAGAAAGAGAGTCCTACCAGGTGTTGCATATGCCCTACAAGGATTACCGCTTTCTGGCCACCATTGTACTTCCCAAAGAGGCAGTTGATTTCCAGAAGGCAAGTACCATGATGAACCCAGAGGAATGGAAGCACGTCTTTTTGGAGAGAAAGATGAAAGCCCGTGGAACAGTGATTTTGCCGAAGTTTGATTTGGAGAGCCAGGTAGATCTCAGCCAGGCATTAAAGGATGCGGGTATCAGGAGAGTGTTCGACGCCAGGGAAGCCAATCTGGGGGAGCTGACTGATGGATCCTTGGCTGTAGATAGCATTCTGCACAAGTGCAGAATAGAGGTGGACGAGGTAAGTGGATTGGATCAACCTTTCGCCCATTCACCAAGACTCATACTTTGATAAATCACCGTAGTCGGGCTCCAAGGCTAGTGCCGCCACCGCAGTTATCCTCACCAGGTCAGCAATGATTCTAGGACGCCCGTTTCATTTCGAATGCAACAGGCCGTTTTATTTCATCATCAGCACCAACCGAGGCATCCCATTGTTTATGAGTTACATCCAAAGTCCATCAGCATGAGTCTTTCTCCAAATCTCGAACATTGTCCATGAATACAAACCCTTGAACCGATGTGCGCTGGATCTTTTGTGGCATTCTGTATATGCATATGTAGAGTTAGGATAGACAGTTTCAAATATGGTGCGGAAAACCCAAATCGTGAATAACCTTTTACTGCATGCGCAGAGCAACACATCTCCAAGTAGCATCCATGACAATAGGACGAGCATTTACTCGCATTCACTTAACAATCCTGATGAATATAAATACAGAGCCGAAGGATCTCGATCCCATGGTCTCGCTCTCGTTCAAGAAGGAAACCCTCCTAAAAGACATCACTATCCTGCTGAATTGCTTATCTGCATCCACATCATTGCTCATCATTGTACTTATCACGGCCATATACTCGTATAATAGTAAATATGCTGACCGGGTGTCGTTTCGGATCGCCTTTCTCATCTCCTGGGTGGACCTCTTCTATGCCATCTTCCTAATCCTGAGTTATGTCAGCGCCGGGCCTACCAGCTTCTGCACCTTTGTGGCCTGGGGTGCGCTCTGGACCGATCTACTTTACATCTTTCTCAACATCATCGTCGCGCTGAACCTTCAGGTGGTTTTCCTTCATGGCACCGAAAAGATCCGCCATTTTGAAAACCTCCTTGTATGTGGGTCATTCATCTGCGCCACCGTGATTTCACTTGGTCCTACGATGCATCACAAACTAGGGTACGACCCCGCCAGGCCTAGCTCATGCTGGTTTATCGACCTGGATAGTGGGTCTACTTTGTTCTGGGAATGGGCGGCCCAGCATATCTGGATCATCCTGGGGTGTATCTATCTGTCCACTGTGTCACTTCTAACGGTGATCAAGCTGTTTCGCCATACCAACCACTTCCCACAGGTTTCCCACGAGTGTAACCCAGCAGTCAAACGCATGGTCAACATGGCGGTTCGTAGAATCGTGTTGTACCCAATAGTGCCCATCCTTACCCACACATCCAAGATCGTATTCTTGTCGTCGGAATTCTTCGGGATCGAATATCCGTTCCCACTAAGAATCATCGGGCTTTCGGCCACCAGCTCCCAAGGGATACTCAACGCAGCCGTGTTCCTTTTTGACCCTGCCATCTACGTGATCTGGAAAGCAACCAGAGGCAAACGTAGGGAGCACTCCAAAACGAAAGTGAGCTATCACAAGGATGTGGAGATCACATTCATCTCCAACACCAGAGAGGAGAACACAGAGGACTTCATTGAGAAAGCTGAGCTGATAAAAGAACTTTAGACAATATGTATAGGTATATATGTATGTATAGATATGGATAAATACAATGAGCATCCCGGATACCACGCAACACCTATTTATTTTGTGGAATGGAGATTACACATACTAAATTACAACATAACACATCTTGAGATGCTACATATAAAACTCTAATAGTACAAGTATGCCGTGAATACGGTCGATGTGAGAGCTTATCTCCCTGTACGTTCACTGGGGCTGTTATATCATCGTAAGTTGACTCTTCTCCGTGCTAGAGCAATTTGCAGGCTGTGCTTGGGGCTGAATTTGCGTTTGAAGCTCAGTCCAAGCGCGGCGATCTTTACGCTGAAAAGTGAACCCAACAAATGCGGAGCGAGGAATCGGATCCTTGGCCTCGGTAGCTTTCTCGAGCGCCTCCTGCTTATCAAACACCTCCTTGTAGAGCGCAAGATTCTCGGGGCTATTGAAATCATCAAAGTAAGATGCATCAACTTCCGAGTCGAGCTGTGGTATAAATGGTGGCGCCTAGGTAAAGGTTAGCTGTTATTCGATTGTATTGGCTATGGAGGTTGCTCTTACTGCAGTGTCCCGTACGGTACCCCATTCCAAATCTTTGAAGAATGGGTGGTTCTGGATTTTTGACATCGAAGAGACGCGCTTCTTCCGATCGGTAATGAACCTGGGTTTGGGTGGATTAATTGGCGGACTAGACTATCCGAAACCTGGATGGATTCTTACATGCAAATCATATCCCACGCTTCGTCGCTTATGGATTCCCCACCCTCAAGCTCGGGGCGCTCCAACACTTTCTCCCAGTGATACACATTACTCCACACCTCCTGCATGGACGATCCAGCGAAAGGCGGGTAACCGGCCAAGAACTCGTAGGCAATGCATCCGATGGACCAGAAATCCACCAGGAAATCGTATCCTTTGTTGACTAGAATTTCTGGCGCGAGGTAATCGGCAGAGCCAACAAGAGAGTAAGCCTGTTGGAAATTGAAGCCAGGTTAAGCGATGAGACTGCATGGATAAAACCACACCACTTACCCATTCTAGGTGGTTTTGGCGGATGGAACGATGGATGCTTCGACGCTCAATCGAGGATCTATACACGACCTGGTGACTGGTTGCCTCATCAAGCTAAGTCAACAGCAAAACAGTCAATGTCCGAGAAATTTAGTCCAGTGAGAATGCCGGTGTACCTTGTTTTTCAGGGTCTTGATTTTCGTTGGGTTCAAGGAGCCCGTCGAAAGCCCGAAGTCAGTGAGCTTAAGGTGGCCTGAGCCATCAATTAGGAAATTCTCTGGCTTGAGATCCCGATGGATATATCCAAGGCGATGGAGCGCATTAACCGCAAGCAGCATTTCTGCGATATAGAAACGAGAATGTACTTCCGCGACTGAACCACTGCTATTAAGTAGCGATCTGAGATCACCGCCTGGCACGTATTCCTATTAAATGAGGTGGTGCACCTTAGTAAATACTTTGCTACGGATGAGGTCTATGGCAACACGGGTCCTACCATGGCAAGATACACATGATCCAGATCTTGAAAAGCATAGAATAGTTGGACTAGCCATGGGCTATTCGCAGCAGTCAAGACATCACGCTCGTTGAGAATATGTTGGATCTACAGACACATATCGATCAAAATCAAGCAATTCATCTCGGGATTTGCGGTGGAAAATACCTCATTATTCTTCGCTAGGTGCTTTTTATTCATTTTCTTGAGCGCGCAAATCTCATCAGTGTCTTTCTTACGCGCAAGATACACCTGGAAGAGAGAGGGGTTAGACAGGACGAACATACATGGATCTTGGGGTTGGTTGCTCACCTGGCCATAACCACCCTGCCCCACTTGTGTTAAGAGATGGAATTGATTTGCATTGGTACGTGTTCTGCGTTTGCGTAGGAAGATGCTTTCCTTCGTTCTGTATTGATTCCACTTTTCTTCGCGCTCAGAAATCGTCAACTACAAAAAGGTATTACAATGGTGTCTAAGGATGATGTGTCAAGCTACTTATGTCTACCTTTGGATCTTCTACCGATTTCTTATACTCCGCGTAGCGGTTTTGACGACGCTGCATATACGACAATTTCTCCGAATAGTACTCCAAAAAATCTGAAGCAGCCTGGATTAAACCACTGGGAATGAATCATCACTTTGAAGCTTTACATACACACTTGGCAGGCGACCGACTTTCTTTTTGTTGCCGGGGAGACGACCAGCTCTTCTGGGGTAGTGAAGTCTTCGGGGAGTAGGTTCTTTCGGAATTTCCCTTCATATTCACGGGGTCCTTGGACGACTTCCTCTAGTGTGGCAGCTGGCGACTTTGTTTCAGGGGACCAGGATACCAAGTGAGTCTCGGAGAGGGAATTCTTCGAAATGCTGATGTCTTTGAAATCCTCGGTGAGTTTGTCGGCGGTATCCTCTACGTTGTAGGTTGATCCGCTCTCCTTGGTGCTAGAGGAGTTCCATTTCTTCATGAAGCCGAAAAGTCTACTCTTCCATTTGTCTTTGTCAACCGGCTGTGGACCGGACACCGAGTTGTGGTTTGCCTCGAGCTGGGCTTTTAGTTGCGACATTGTTGATGCTTCAAGTCAGGTGAAAGAGACCGCTGAGCCGTAACTGTCAAGTGAGAAAAAAAACGAGACGCCTGAATACTAAACAAAATAGGCCCGGCGATGCCGCTAAGATTTCTCAGCTTATATCTGTGGAAACAATAAATACCAAACTAGTTTCATGGCACGCTAAATGCTTATTGCAGTTTTGAATGGTCACATATAAACTAACAACATGGATAAATTCTGGGCTACCAAAACAACAGCCCTTACTGTAAACAAACAAATGCTAGCTCCAAAATTCTGCCAATAGTAGGGATGCCCTATTTCCTTTAAAGTCAATCAAAGAAGGAAAATAGATTTGTGATCCATATTGAGAGGGGCTTTCGAGTTATGGTGTGATGATAAGGATACGATACTCTGGCTCCTTGGCTCCTGGATAAGGATCCTACTTGTCTAACTCTCTGCTCCTTGATAAGAATACGTGTGTGAATCCTGACTGGCGAATAGCAAATTGATATATCATTTCTACGCTTGGCTTACAAGATGACTGACGTTATATTCTATTACGTCAGGGTTGGTGGCTGAAGTCTACGTACTTCCCCAGGAAAACATATAAAAAGGTCGGGGAATGCTGGGCTCTGTTTGTATTTACACACATGGAGAAAGGCAATACTCAGAAATCGCAACCATTGATCAACCAGGCAGGCTACCATAAAGAGAAGGATACTGCTTCTCCAGCTGGTGCCAAGACCGAGGTCGAATCCACCGAGAAGCACGAACATCCACATTTGGACGCCATCAAGCAGTTTGCTGGGTTTGGTAGCCATGATCCCGAATCATCTCACCAGGATGGAAAAACGGGGCCTGAGTAGTGTAGTGGCAGTAACTAGTTTAAGTTTTCTGAATTAACCATGCCGGCTAAGCCAATATCAGTTCCTCACACTAATCGATGATTTACGTATTCAGAGTGATATCATCTTGAGCGTGACTTATATATAAACGCCGTGTTAGACGCCACGTAATTTACCCGATGTCACCTCCAACAACTGGGCGCTAATGTTTAATGATCATAATCCTCGTCAATCAATAAATCAGTGGAGTCCTCCAACATGTGATAATCAATTTTAGACTTTCTCCGAAACCTACAGAGCAACAGCCCCATCACAGAGGCGAGAGCAACCTAATTCCTTTGGTGATTACCAATACATGTGCAAACCATTTGCCTAGAGACTTACCTTGCTAAAACGGAAACATCTCTTCCAAATCCGGAGTTGCGGCAAGACATTCACGCCTCTAGCTTTAAGCACGCAAAAGTTGTATAGCGCACCCAGGGCTAAGTACCCTCCCAAGGCGCCAAAAATCCTACGAAAAGAATTGAGTATGTTGTCTTTGAATACACTGGCTACCACATACAGGAGGCATATGTGCAACGAATCCCATCTCCAAACCCCAGTGCAAACCATCGGCGTGTGTACCATAAACCAAAAGCCACAATGGTGCCAATCAGCGATAAAGCTAATGGTTGCCTAGAAAGGCAGTATGCTAAATAAGTTCGATGGCATAAAACAGAAGCATTTTTGCATTCCATTACATGATCTGAACGCGCCCAGGGGTCACATTGAAATACCAAGAGGGTTGAGCGTAGTCGTGTACTGCTTGGGCACTCGTCACCATTCTCATAACGCAGCATAATACGATCGTCTAGTTGAAACAAATGAACTTTTGTCGTCAGCGGAAACAACAGTGCATTCTTACTATTGATATAGGGCTTCTTGCTAACCATTCTGAAGTAAGAAGTTAGACGGGACAGTATCAGGGGTAGTATCGGTTTAGTGACCTAACCCTAGTGAGATGTTCATCGACGTTCCTTGAAGAACTGCGCCAACTGAGCTCCGATGTTCCGAGTGAAAGCTATCACATATATTCACCCAAAACCTATGATTCTCCTCAACCCCAGCCACCTCCCAACCTTTCCTGTTAGGAATGTGATTAGAAAAGAAGAATTCGATGCTTTTCGACGGATTGCATGTACTTGGATGAAGGGCGAAGTTTACTCAAGTCATACACTCTGTTATGGTAAACGACTTCACAGTCCGCCAGAGCAACATCACCCAAAACCGAATTTGTGAAGAGAAGCAGAAGTAGGAACAACCGAAATTTGTGATTCATGATGTTGGTATGATTAGTAACACCAATACAGCGGGTTTAAATAAGTTTCGTACATCATATGCACTAGCTAAGCCACCTTACATTTCGTTGTTACTCACGGGTTGATCTTAAACTGTGACGAATTTCAAGCATTAAGTGGCCGTTGATATTGTAGTATGTATATTGGTTTAAACACCGCATAGTAATTCTCAACTGTCAAGATGGCGTAGTCATATGAAAAAAAAAGGCCATCGAAATTATATATACAGCCAGTTAGCTTTGATTATACTTGAACTTCGGTTTGGAATTTCATTTTGGTTGTTGTTTGTATTTGAAGATGTGAATGTATATTGGTACATACAATGTGGGTATATACACCGCATGGTTATTCCCAACCGTCAAGGTGACATAGTCACCTGGTCAAAAGACCTACGGAAAGACATAGAATATACGGTGCTCTCATTCCATCGTCGAACTCCACCCCAAGGGGTTTCGCTCAAGACAACAGACGAGTTCTCTCAATGATGTGCCGGATAGAATTATACACCACAAGGGCGACGATTCGCGAAGGATTCGTCTGGGTGCTTCGTAGTACCGATTGAAAGGGCAACTTGCAGAGCAAGCTCCACGATCCACATCAACTGAGGGAGGAAGTGGATCGCTCCGATGTATTTATATTCGCCCCTCCAATCATCCGGACCACCACAAAATTTGGGATTAGAAAAGAAATATTTTGTCCCCACATTTTTTAAGAATATCCATTACATGTAAAACATCACTACACCGGTCACATTGGAATTTTTTTGACCGCTGTAGACATGAATCTCGAAAAAAAAAGAATAATGAAGAGCGATAGTCGATTTCCTATATTCTACCTAGCTTCTAGTTGTGACTACGTTGTATTGTTCATCAACTTCTAATGTCAGCTGTACCCTCATATGCTGGTACTTGGGGTAACACCCAAGTCGAACTTAGACCGGAAATGTCAGTAATATAAAGGCGTCTCTACATAGAACTGTCGTTGAGATTTGGTTTTTCTAGTTTAGAGACGGTTCAGAATTTGGGCTTCACCAACATGACCCCGGTTCAAGCAGCGACGATCCCGTTATTCTTAAAAAACAAGGACGTAGTCGTTGAGGTTCGCCACTTCCCATCACGGCAGCGACCAGCTTTTCGCTATATACTAATACCTCGCTTCGATGTCTTAGGCCGTAACAGGTTCCGGCAAGACACTCGCGTTTGTTATTCCAGTGTTGCAGATTTTACTTAGAAGAGAGGACCCCTTGGCAAAAAACCAGATTGGCGCAGTCATTGTCACTCCCACGAGAGAGCTTGCCAAGCAAATTTATGAAGTCATGGACATATTTTTAAAGGGCTCCTTCCAACACCTTAAGCATGCCTTATACATCGGTGGTGAGGCAACTATTGCCGATGACATCAAACATTTCAAGGAAGAAGGACCAGATATTTTGATTGGAACCCCTGGAAGACTTGAGGATTTGTTGACCGGAAGAGGAGGAGCAAAGTTGATTAATACCAAAGAACTGGAAGTTCTGGTGCTGGATGAAGCTGATAGGTACTCTTTACAGGGTTCGAACTTGGTCAACCCCTAATAACATCGAATTTCATTATTTCCAGACTCTTAGATATGGGCTTCTCCAACTCCCTGACCAACATCATTGGTGCTTTACCCAAGCAAAGACGTACTGGTCTTTTCTCAGCCACTATGACAGACGCCCTATCGGAATTGGTTAGAGCAGGTCTTCGTAACCCGGTGCGTGTTGTCGTCAAAGTGGAAGATCTCAAGTCTCACGAAGAACAAAGAACCCCCGCAACGTTAGTCAAGGCAACAACTACTATTACTTGTTCATACAGTGGCTGAATTCCTCCATCAGTTTAGAAAACGGCTTCATCGTCTGCAATCCTGACCAAAAACTAGGACAGCTTGTTCGCACATTACAAAGCGAGAGCAACAAGAAGTACATCGTCTACTTTAGCACCTGCGCGTGTGTTGATTACTTCTTCAAAGTGAGTGGACCGACGTAGAGTCCAATGAAAGTCGCCTCGGCTCATCAACATCTCCTCCAATAGGTACTTTCCAAACACTCCGCTCTATCGGAATTCAAGATCTTTTCCCTTCATGGTCAAATGGAAACCAAAAGAAGAAACGGTATGTCATTTCAACAAGTGTGACGCCCTGCCGTATCTCTAATACAACAGCGCTTGATAGCAACATACAACTCGTTTGTTGGTATCCCTGAGGGCGAGGGAGCAATCTTGGTATGCACAGATGTTGCCTCGCGTGGACTTGATATCCCTGATGTTGATGTTGTGGTGCAATTTGATCCACCACAAGATCCCAAAGTCTTCGCACATCGCTGCGGAAGAACGGCTCGTGCGGGCAGAGAAGGCCGCGCCATAGTGTTCTTGAACTGTGGCAGAGAAGAAACCTATGTAGGTTAGTATCAGCGTTATTGCTTCTACTACCAAGGGTTATAAGCTAACCGCCAATAAGACTTCCTCCACATCCGAAAGATCCCCCTTCGTAGATACCCATATCTGCAATCAGATCTGAGCCCCCTTTCAGGCTCAAGCGAAGATCTCGAAGATCCCGAAAACGACAAGATATTAGAGGAAGTTCAGCAGATTGTGGCCTCTGATAGGGATATCTATGACAAAGTAATATGTACTTCCTCAACGCAGAAGCTATTACATGATTGACCTTTATTCTCAAGAGCATGAAAGCGTTCGTTTCCTTTGCAAGATCCTACTCCAAACACGAGGCCACTTATATCTTCCGTGTCAAGGATTTCGACTTTGGAAAGGCTGCTAGAGGCTATGGCTTGCTGAGGGTTAGTTGCGGGAGGCCGTTCTTAGCATGTCTCAAACTGCGTACTCATATGTTTATTCTACAGCTCCCTAAAATGCCCGAGCTCAAAGATCGTCAAGTAGACTTTTCTCCACCCGATGTTAATGTACGTACCGGTCAGCTTTCCCCTCTAATCATCGCGATCTAACCCCGCTTTCCTGGCTACCTTAGCTTGATGAGCTCAAGTATCTTGACAAAGCCAAGGAGAAACAGAGACTTTTGAAATTGAAGGAGCGTGAAAATCGGTAAGCTTCGTCAAGCCGTTTCATGTTCTGGCAGATTAATTGAATGAATCCGGCTTCTGTTTCAGTCCAGAACGTGAGCCCAGGGCACCCAAGAAAAAGCAAGCTTGGTCGGACAAGCAAGAAGCCAAGGACCGCCGTGCTGAACGTCGCTTGAAGAAGGATAAAAAACGAGAATATCTCAACCAAAAGGCCATTGAGGCAGCCATACAGCTAGGCAAGAAGCGCGATGCAAGTGACGACGAGGACGATGATGACGAGTGGGAAAGTCTGCAACGCGAAGAAAGATTGGCCAAGAAGGTGAAGAAGGGCAAGATGAAGCAGTCCGAATTCGAAAAAGAGGTTGGGCTGGGAGACGGCTCTGATTTGGATCTTTGACCGAGGAGTAGGAAATTCGAAGCATCATAGATTTTATGTATAAAAGATTTACTTTGTTTTAATATTCAAATAAAATATATGCTCGTGAGTCTTGATATATACTTGGTTTCCTTGATTGTTTGGTGCCCACGAAAGCTGCCAAGGTAGAAAATTTTCTTTTTTTTCCTTTTTTTGTATCCCAAATTTTACGGTGGTCCGGGTGATTGGAGGGGCGAATATAAATACATCGGAGCGATCCACTTCCACCCTCAGTTGATGTGGATCGTGGAGCTTGCTCTGCAAGTTGCCCTTTCGATCGGTACTACGAAGCACCCAGACGAATCCTTCGCGAATCGTCGCCCTTGTGGTGTATAATTCTATCCGGCACATCATTGAGAGAACTCGTCTGTTGTCTTGAGCGAAGCCCCTTGGGGTGGAGTTCGACGATGGAATGAGAGCACCGTATATTCTATGTCTTTCCGTAGGTCTTTTGACCAGGTGACTATGTCACCTTGACGGTTGGGAATAACCATGCGGTGTATATACCCACATTGTATGTACCAATATACATTCACATTTTCAAATACAAACAAAAATCTAAAATCCAGACTTAAATTCAAATATTTTAAGCAACTGTTAATTTTGATGGAAGTTGTCAGTCGATTTGATTAAGTTCGTCTACGACAGTTCTTCAATTATTTTCAAGTCCTCCACTAAAGGAACAATCGGCGAAAATGTTTATGATATAATTGTCGGTTTAATTAAAAGAAAAATTCTAACAAAATGTCAATTTTCATATAAACTTCACTCACGTACAAAAAGACGAACGAATGGCTCGAAAATCTTGTTAGATGAAATTGGGTGTTTCACTTATTTGCCTTTAAGGTTATTGCTCAACCATTCAAGACCTTCATAGAGACCATCTCCGCTGGTGGCACAAGCGGATTGAATGTACCACTGGCGCTGACGGAGAGAATGTAGGCCAAGTTTGTCGGTGATCTCGGCGGCGGTCATGGCGTTGGGGAGATCCTGCTTGTTGGCAAATACCAAGAGCAGGGCATCGCGAAGCTCATCTTCATTCAACATACGCTGTAACTCCTCGCGTGCCTCGGTAATACGGTCACGATCGTTACTGTCGACAACGAAAATAATACCCTGGGTATTTTGGAAGTCTATAGACGAGGGGGGTTAATTCCACCACTACTCGGAGATGACTGGCTGGAGAAAAGGGGAAACTTACAATGGCGCCACAAAGGTCTAATCTTGTCTTGACCTCCCACATCCCAAACGGTGAAAGAGATGTTTTTGTACTCGACAGTCTCGACGTTGAAGCCTGTTGGAGCAGAAAGTGTGAGTCGCCTTGTTGGTTAGTTCTTGGGTGGTGACTATTGAGGACTTACCAATAGTGGGGATCGTGGTGACGATTTCGCCGAGCTTTAATTTGTACAAGATGGTGGTCTTACCAGCAGCATCAAGACCAACCATAAGAATGCGCATCTCGCGCTTGCCGAAAAGGCCACTCAACAATTTGGAGATGGAAAGACCCATTTGTCAAAAGAGTTAGTGAGGTGGAAAACAAAAGGAATAAGTGACAAAAAAGCAGAAACGAAGTGGTTTGTTAAAAATGGGAGTTGTTTCGATGACGATTTGGTCCAATGATGATGGACTCTGGTTGGAATAGCGAGGGGGGGTGGGGATGAGTATCAAGGACACTTTAACTGAGTTTAGTAATTCGTTTAATCCAATCATCTTCTGATTTCTAACCATCAATTAACCATGATTTTTATTTTAGTATTAATAAATGGAAATTCCAAAATTTGGTCAATCGAACCAGAGGTATGGCCGTATGTATGGCCGTATGTATGGCCCTTATCGTGACTTGGTGCTATTCTTATTATCGGGGAGAGCCTGTTTCGCACTAACTGGCGCCTTTTTCTCGTCAGGTCCCTTATCTAGATTCTTGAGGAGATCTATGAACTCTGGATTATCAACCAGACCCTCTAAGAAGTTTGCCGGGTCGCTATTGCCTAGCCCTGCACCTAGCCCTGAATCCGGATTCTTTAGCAAATTCCTAAACTTCGGCTCCCCGTTTTGAGGGCGTTTCAAGAGGTCCAGTAAACTTGAAAGGTCACTCTCGTTGCCTTCACCTCCTCCGGCTATTGAGGGGAATAATCGAAATAGCCCTGGGTTCTGTGCTAGTAGTCTCTGGATCTCTGGGAGGAGATTTGATAAATCATCCAACGATGGAGGGGCATTGCTTTCGCCTCCGGCTGTTGGGGGGAATGATCGAAATAGCCCTGGGTTCTGTGCTAGTAGTCTCTGCATCTCTGGGAGGCGATTTGACAAATCGCCCAACGATGGAGGGGCATTGCTTTCGCCCCCGGCTATCGAGGGGAGTGATCGAGCTAGCCCTGGGTTCTGTGCTAGTAGTCTCTGGATCACTGGGAGGAGATTTGATACATCACCCAACGATAGAGGGGATATGCCAGGGGAAATGCCTGGGGGTCCAGCTGGCGGGCCCTGATCCAATATTGGTTGATAGGGTTGTATCTGGGGGTTGGAGCCTGGAAGGTCTTGGCCGGGAAAATACGGTGGTGGTGGTGGGTAGATTGCTCCGCGATATGGGGGCGCTAAGCGTGAAGCGAGGAAATTGACAGCATTTTCAAGGCTAGAATACCCAGGGATCCACGGATTTGTCACTGGACGGTGGATTCGCTCGCACTCAAAAGCAAGAACACAGAGTCCTTTGAATTCCGGACTGATATCTGGACTGAAATTAATGACAGGCTTGGCCTTGAGTGAAATAGCAGGATCGATGTTGTAGAACGGACTACCCCATGCAAACCACGAGATCGACAAGGTGAAGAGAATCCCTCTTGCTAATTGAAAACTTGCCATTTCTCAGTCCAGATGATTAATGCCTTGAGGTGCGAGCGAGGTGGCTAGGCTCTGGAGGGATCGTATAAATACGTGACATCAAAAGTCATTGTTTCATGGTCAGTTTTGTCCTGTTGGTTGGTAGTTTATCTTACATCCCTTCAGCGCGTTTCAATCTCCTCCAAACATCGTATCAAGGATAATTTCCGAAATAGAGTCGTGCCATGTGCGCTGGTAACGGTGGGCAGTGGGTTGTTTAGCGTATCGCGACCTGATAGATTCTACATCAGGTGAAATGAAAAGGAGGGTCCTGGCGATGCAAAGATCCTTACTACACATGCATCGTTCCAGCCAGGTGCGATTTGTACCGTAACCGTATCTTGGGTTGTTCTTGCATACGGTGCATCCACTGCAGCCCAGCTACTGGTGATGATCTAATGCCTAATTAAACTTTGAAAGGGGCATAAGCAGGTCTAGCATTAACCCCTCAAAGCCATCCAAATAAAACGACAGGGAAACGTCAACCCAACATATTTGTAGAAATTTATCATGGTACTCAAGAGCATCTATTGCTTATTTTTGCTAGTAGCCCCAATCTTCACCGCACCAGTGCCACCGCAACCTAACAACCAATGCTCAACGATTGTGGTCAGAAAGGAAATCCGTCAGCTCTCTGAGAACGAGCGTAATGCTTTCATAGATGCCATCAATCAGCTCAAAGCGAGCGGGGAGTACGAGAAATTCTCTCCTATGCACAACGACTATGCTCCATTTGCCCATATCACGCCCGGTTTCTTTCCTTGGCATCGATATTATATTAGACTCTTTGAGAATGCATTACAAAAGATCAACCCTTCGGTTGTGCTGCCGTATTGGGTATGCTTCAACTACAGAAGTGCCTAGATTCTCGTGATGTTTACCAATGATTTTGCACAGGATTGGACAATAGACTCGCAGGCTCCTGAAGAGAGTGAGGTTCTCAAATGGTTTGGCGGGAATGGACGAGGCCCTTTACAATGCGTGGTTGACGGCCCCTTTGCTAACTGGAGGGCCAGTGTTTCTAATGACCATTGCTTACGGCGGCAATTCAACGGCGGAGATAAGATTCTGGCCATCTACTCCTCCGAGTCGGTAAGCAACATGATTAATACCATTGAGGACTACGACAAGTTTCGAGATACGATTGAGAACGGCCCGCATGCGGCAGTTCATCGAGGTATTGGCGGGGATATGGCTGTCCTCATTAGTCCCAACGAGTAGGTTCCAACCAACGGAATTTTCTTCGGTTGAATCGCACTAACGTTTGCCTTAATAGCCCAATCTTCTTCCTGCATCATGCATTCGTGGATAATATATGGACCCAATGGCAGAAAAAGCATCCTCAGCTGGCTCGTACATACACAGGAACTAACAGAGCCGACGGGAACCCTAGCAAGGAGTGTGATCGATTGCCCCCTTTTGACATTCGTGTTGATGGGCAGTTCGATACCACAAGCAAAGGCTATTGCTATATATACAGCCCAACGCCCAGTTTCAATTCAACCGCTCCCAAGAGCAGTCTGCTTGACACAAGCGCCATCAAACTTCCCACAGGCGGTCTCCCGGACTATTCCCAATTATTTGGTGGACCCAATCCCGACGATCGACTAAATCGCCAGAAGATTCGTATCCCATACCCGATTCCTTCAGATTATATCCAAATGCACCATGGCTCAGAAGAGAGGGTTCGAGAATACGAGCTTGAGAACGCTAGATTTGTTCAGAGCCTGAATTCCCTCGAATCTTTTCTTTCGCCCAACGCACTAGATAAGCGCGCCTCAACCGTCAGACAGCTGAGGGAAATGGGCAAGGACTTCCCAACTCCATTTGACAACCCCAGTCTGCCCAGGCCTGACTTGTCAATTCCTCCCCCAGCACAGAGCCATTGTTCGTAATAAAATCCTGCCAAACAACATCCATCCTTTGTTCACTTGTTTCCAAAACATCAGTTTATTGCTTTTTTTGATAACTGATTGAACAACACAACTCTAAAGGTTAATTAAATTAATAATAAATAGGAGTATCGTTGGTTAGAGAAACCCAAGCTTCATCTGGTTCTCTACCAAATCACACACTTCGTGTCGGAGCTCTTCTCTGAGGCTGACCAGATCCTTTCCCCACCCTCTAAGAGACCAGTAGTGGGAGACTACTCTTCTGCCAATAAGCACAAACACCTCCCCAAAGCGAATGGTGAAGTATGTGGCTACTGGGAATCCTACGACACACACGCCAGCGACAGCCCACAGAATATGGGTGTCGTTGAGTCCCAGGGGGATTCTGTGGGCTTGGAGAAGATAATACAAGCCAACCGAGTAAAGACAACACATCAAGGGAAAGAAGAAGATGCATATGATGATCTTCCATGTAGCAATCAGATCACGGCCTGGCCATCTGGTAACTGGTAAAGCTTGGTCATAGTACAACATGGCTGACTTCCCTTGTTTGTTACCCACCCATCTTGCCAAGATTCCGATCCACCCAAACAACAGGGCCCCTGGGAATATCAGCATCCCGACTAGCAGCAATTCAAGTGTATTGGCCAGAAGGCGAAGCAATACGGAGAAAGAGATGCTGGTTCTGATGTGAACCACTTGTGAATCAATAAGTCCATGACGGTATATGCGATTAGCGTATACAAGAAGTCGGCGAGAGAGGTCAGTGTCGAGCAGCCGAACACCGTCAGCATTACAAAGAGCTTGGTATCCCTGCAACAAGCATTAACACTGATGAACAGGCTATATGGACCATATGAAAGTACCTGAGCAATCCTCCTAGTTAGCTGGAGTTTCTCCGTGACAGTCAGCTTTTGACCACTGAGTTCATATTTTTGCTGATACAATCTTCTTGTGGTCTGATAAACTCGCAATGTTTCCTCGTCGGCAGCATTGAGAACAAGCGTCTCCAGGGAATTCTGGATCTCTTGTAGAAATTCCTGGCTCGCTGTGAAGAGACATTTGATGAGCATGAGCATGTCCATGGCCTATGAGTATGAATGAGGGAGAATACCTTGTCTTTTGGCCTCGCCACCCTGCGCGTACATCGTAACCCATTGGGGACGAATTCTCAAAGGGTTTCCATACTCTACATAGCAATCAGAGCGAAACTTGTGCCTGTTCCCAAAATAGATTCCGCAAGGTACGACGGTGAGCGTAGCACCGGGGTTTCTCGCTAGGTAGCCCAGACTCATAACAGTACATCCATACTTCAATGGGTTGAGGTGCGTATAGTCGGTTGACACACCTTCTGGGAAAATAGCTAGACACTTATTCGTGCGGGGGTCGGCTGAGGAGAAAGTATCCCACACAGTGCTGTATAAGCCAGACTGTATCAGCGGGTGAGAGAAGCTGAAGCTGCCAGACAATGGTGATTCCACAGAGTCCACTATCTCGTCAGTAAGCTGAGCAGGTTGATCATCGGTAGGATGAGGCTTGGAATTAGTCTTGAGATAGGTGCTTACAAATTTTTGCATGTTTTCATCTGCTGGCAAACCAAGATTCTTCAAATCCTCCTCGGTCATTCCATCTTGTAGGCGTATATTGATACTTCCATATCGCACAATTTTTCTACTTTTGAGGGCTTTTTTGTTCTTTATAGCTCCGGCTAGGAGAGGATCAATCACCTTCATACCGGGCTCTTGAATCATGACACAAGAAAGTGAGGCTACACTGCTTACTACCCCGAAGTATTGCTTGGGGATAGTCCTATCTTCAATGGTAACGTAGAGTGTATCTCCTACTTGAACCTGCTGTCCAATAGAATTGCCATGAACCTCCAAGAGATCCTCGCTAATTGTGACGAGCCCCTCTCCTTCGATTCTCTGTGCATCTTGAGGTCTAGCAAAGGAATTAGTAGAGTGTAAGAACCAAACTTGACAGTCCAATATATCACCTCGTGACCGGGATTGTTCCGATGGCCTTAGCAATGGAACCGAAGAGGGGAATTTCCATCACTGAAATGGAGCTGAGAAAAGATATGAATCTCGGACAGGTGCCAATCAGGGAAAAAATATCCAAAAGGTAGTTTCCATGAGGGCCAGCTAATAGAAGTACGGGCTCCTGCTTATCCACAGGGACGTTTTCAGTTCCAAAGCTCCCGTATTCTCTGAAGAAGAATAGGAATATAAGTCTGATAAAGAAGCGAACTAGGGAGTATACGAAAGGTAACATTGTTCAACGAAATCTGTCACTAGACAAGTCGCAACCAGTCTATATGGATGGTTTCGAGCTGGCACGAATCTAATTATATTAAGTCTGGACGACGACTTTTCCGATGACTTTCAGCCGGAGATTAAATACATTTAATTATTCCGGCAGTGCTTATTGGTTGGTTTATTTTACTAGTGAACAAATCAGCAGTATAAGTAGTAATGAAGCACCATCCTGTGCATAAGCCCCCTTCAGTATTAGTCTAGAGTCCCTAGGCTACTGCCTCACCCTCGGAGGTGCTATCCTGTTTGGTAGATGTGATGTTGAACGCCATCCGTCGCGTAAATGAATACTCATTAGCATCCAGTCGTGTATGCCCAGTAGCATAACCATATGGGGCAGGGGCAGATCAATTTTTGGGGTCAGGTATTGGTGGTCAGGTGTGGGTGGAGGGTCAGCGAACTATCTTGCTGCTACATTGTCCTCTGCTGCACACACTGACTATGCTCCTCACTAGAGTTGTCGCAGGCTCTTTGGTAAGTACTCTCCTCATTTGTTGAATCTCCCTACTCCCCTACTCAGTGTTTCCTTGACAGCGCTCCGTTCGCACATATGCCACCTCAACAAAAGTTCAAGTATGATTGTTGGTTGCCTCACTTGTTTCTGCACCTTAGCTAACTCACCCGGTGGGACATGTCAGGTCCCTTTGACACTTTTCGGTATTGATGGTCGCTACGCAACTGCCCTTTTCACCGCCGCAGCAAAAAAGAATAAGCTGGAAGCAGTAGAGGGGGAAATGACCCGCATTGGCGGTTTTATCGAAAAGAATCCAAAAATCCAATTCTTCCTCGAGAATCCTACCTTGAGTCGTGACCAGAAGAAGGCCGGACTCGAACTTCTCTTCAAGGAATATAAATACTCCGAGGTCACGAGAAACCTATTCGAACTTTTGGCCGACAACGGACGACTTAATGAAACCACCAAGATCATCAGTGCCTATCGCTCACTTATGATGGCGCAACGTGGAGAAGTTCTGGTGACTGTCACTTCGGCTGTCGATCTTAAACCGGTACAGTTGAGACAAATCAAGGAATCCTTGGCCAAGGGTACGCTTGCTGGCAACAGCAAGCTTACCATTCAAAACAAAGTCAATCCAACGATCCTGGGTGGCCTCATCATCGAATTTGGGGATAAAACCATCGATTTGTCCGTTGCAGCCAAGGTTGCCAAATTGAATAAGTTGCTCACCGACGCTATCTAAGCCTTCAACAACAAATAAATGATTTTACTGCTTTTATTAATCGAGGGAACAAACCAATTGATTTCATATAGTACACGGATATCTTTTATCATCTACGACCTCTACCGCCACCTCGGCCACCTCGGCCCCCTCTGCCGCCGCGACCTCCCCTGCCGCCGCCGCGCTTTTGTACTTTGCCGGAGTTCTCTATCCGCTTAATGTCCTTATTGCTAATATGGAGAACACCGTCCTTGTATTTACCGATAGAGCCTTTGATTCCTCGATCTTGGCGGAATCCTTTGTCTTTCTCCTTCTTAAGGGCATCGAATTGATGCTTGATGGAGTCGTGGAACATTCCTTGCTCCTTGGCCTAAGAAAAATGTTTTAGCGGATATGCACAAAATTCGGACATCTCAACGAGTCCACTTACATCTTTGAGTGCCTTGGCTGCTCGTGATTTCTGTTTCGCTTGCATACCAATGTGAATACCTAGAGGAACTTTGGGTTGCTTTGCAGGCTAAATAGCAAAGGCGGGGATTCAGTTGACTGTTATACACTGCCTTGGCCTATCTCCCCACAACTTACCTTTCCCCCTAGCTCAACCAGCTTTTGCTGCATATATTTACGTCGATCCTTTCCTGACAGATCCTCAGTAGCTGTAGGAAGGGATAGAGTTAAGAACAAGTTCCGAAAAAAAACAATAGCCCGGTACTTACTCAGTTTCTCAATGAGGTTCGAGGAATCGAGAAGCTCTTTCAATGCTTTATCATTCGCCATATCTTCACTAAAGAAGAAGCCCCGGTTAAATGCCATCCGTAGCTTGCGCCATACCGGGCTCTGACAACTTACTCCTCCTCTAACTGCTCCTTTTTGGTTTTTGGTGGGGGCGGCTTCTCGTTGATCTTGGAGATCTTTGAGGACTGTACAAGCGAGAAAAGGTTACGACGACTGCGTGACATATTCGAAACCTTCGCTGGACCTTCAACTGACCATAAAAGATTTCCAATCTTGCTTGGTACCCCCAGAACCAGCGCTTTTACGACTTGGGTCTTCGAAAACTACTACTTGCGGTCCTTTTCAACGAAACGGTAAGTACTCGACCCGCGAAACAGCTCTTCCCATTGATGCGTACCTGTCATGGTTACTTGCAGGTGTAGTGATGCCACCCGGAAACGAACAATTTCAAGAACATCGAAGCCCGCATGCACGTGATCAGCATTTTTTTATTTTTTTTCCGACCCATCTCACAATACTCAGAGCATCATAGTCACTTTGTTGAATTCTTTGAACAGTTTATTGTCAATGTTGATATACGATTCTTCAAGACATATATCATAACGAATGAACCGACTTAAATAAGGGTCTCGTAGGCGATAGGATAGATGGTGGTGGGAGCATTATCCTTGGTGGAGACGTGACGAGCATCACGGGGTTGAGCAGGCAAACGCTTAAGGTGAATGGTTTGTCCGTTCTCCTTGGCTTCCTTCTTCTTCAAGGCGTTCTCCTTGACACGTCTCAAGAAGTCATCACGGCACTTGGAGTGCTTGATGTGCTCAATACGGATGTTGACACGCTTTTCCATGTAACGGTTTCCAACACGCTTGTTGACAATAACACCGACGGAGGTCTTGGTAACGTTGTAAACGATACCGGTTCTACCGTGGTAGAACTTGTGGGGCATACCCTTTTGGATGGAAGCGTTGGCCTTGATGTCAACGATATCACCAACCTTGTAGGTCTTCAAATAGGTCGAAAGCTTGACAGGGCCATGTTCACGGAATTTCTGCGAGAACAAGTGGCGAGTACGAGCGCGGTAACCGAAGGAATGGGGCATCTGCAAAAAAATCAGTCAGTTAATCAAATAGCGACTTGGACAGGGTATCTCCGCAACACAGGTTTCAACATTCTCTATTCCCTATTCCTGGGCTACGGGTTGATAGGCATTCTACAGGATACCGTACCTTGAACGGTGAACAAAGGTAAAACCTTCAATAGTTTCAACCTACAGAGTTCGTGAAAGAGAGAGAAAGAATATCCCTTGATTCGAGACCATATTTTCACTAGACCCGAGCCAAAATTTTCCCGTTCCCAAAGAAAAACAGGGGATTCTTATCGGGTGTGATTTTGATTTCCCTATGGAAGACATGAAGGAGCCAATGAAATCGCAACAATGGCAGCGTGGCCCAGGTGATTTCCCGTGCCGAATGGTGGTGGTCACTGTCAAAATACTATGCTATGTGGTTAGAGCCAAGAAGCATGGTGTTCGAATATCAATTTTAGGAATGGTTTAGGGAAGATGTAGGGATGGCATATTGATGGTTAAATAAAGCGATCCAAAATTTTCGATTTATCTGAGCGTGGATTGCGTTAAGAGTACTGGGATACACACAAACCTACTCTACACAGCTTCCATATGTCCAACTCACCTCCACCCGCCCCCGAGCCTAGCTTTTCATGCCGTTGGGAAGGATGCTCTCTCAGTTTTCCTCAATTACAGGATTTGGTGTACCATTTATCGGAAGATCACATCGGTAGAAAGAAAGGGGTGTATTCGTGCGATTGGACCGATTGTCCCCGTAAAGGTCTTCCACAGACCACCCGTTTCGCGTTAATCTCTCATCTTCGAAGCCACACTGGGGAGAAGCCTTACGATTGTCCAGCTCCTGAGTGCGATAAGAGCTTTACTCGCTCTGATGCCCTAGCCAAGCACTTCAAGCAGCAGCACGGAGACACTGTTCGAGACCCACACACACAAGACACCTCGCCCTTACACAAGTCGGCAAAGCACACAAGGCACTCCGGCGTCAAGTTGGAAAACGAGCTTGTCGAAGAGCCACAGGCGGTGGTCGACCACGAGGAAACCTCGGAAAGTGAGTCCTCTGCGGATGATCAGTCGTATTCGGAAAAATACCTCTTCGAGAAAGCCAAATACAGATACATCAAAAGGGAAAGCGAGTGCTTGAGTGAGGAGTATCTACTGATGAAGAAAAAACTGCGACGCTTGCAGACGGAGAAAAACGTATTGCTCGACGCTGTTACGAAGCAAAGCTTAGAAGCCAATGAATAGTTATTTCTACCGGAACTCCGATCAACTCATTTCCTGAAGCCTAGCGCCAGTAGGTCTTGTGAATTGAAAGTGCGGAGTATTTTAGAAGCTGAACCATGGATTGCTGCCTGTATTACTTCAGTAGAAGCTAAACCATGAATTGCTGCCTGTATTATTTCAGTACATACTACTAAAACCGTCCAAATACACACTCATCCACAGTATTGTATTTTCCCATCAGCCCTGGTATCGGCTGCTCATAAGATAAACGTTGCAAATCATTGGTTGAAACTCTTCACGTCTCACCTGGCTAGACAGCCGAGAAGTGAAAGCCACTGCACCAGTGGAGCATAAACACAGGCATTAAAAGTAAATCATTCTTTAGTGTTCTCAAGCTAGGTACATGAATCCTGAATTAAATGTTGTAGTGTTTGGCAACAACCTCATCAAAAACATCCTTATCGATGGCGAATTGACGGAGCATATCAGCCTCTAAAAAGTGCATACGGTCACCAGCAAGAACTAAGGAGTGGAGTGGTGCGCCGAAATCAGCAGTCAACAATTGTTCTAAAGTACCGGCCTTGATGACTTGGTCGTCGGAACCAACGCGAGCGATACCAACACCAATGGTTTCCCGGTGATACACACCCTCTTGGCGCTTGTCTTCGATTTCCAACAATTGCTCAACAGCTTGGTTGACGGTCATATATCTAGGAGGCTCGTAAATCAAGCGACCACGAGCCATATTCTCAATGCTCTGCTCCTTCACCTTGATATCCAACAAGCAAAGAGTGTGTAGCCCGATTTGTCTGTTCTCCTTGATTTTGTCATAGAAACTATCCGGACGCCAGGTCTCGGTGAAGAAGACCATGGAGATGGTTTGGCCATAGTTGTACAGTTGCAAGCCGCAGGCACCGATGGCATTCATGATGGAGGCATTATGGATAACCTTGACGGGGATGTTAAGTTCGCGAGCACGAAGATAAAGATCGGTGTGGGTGGTGGCGCCGTATGGATCGCCGACCACCAAGAAGGCGACGTTGATATTCTCAGCATCGGCCAAAATGGCGTCGCTCTCGGTTTCGACCATCTCACGGTCAGCGATGATCACTTCGCAGCCATAATATTTTTCCTGGAAAACAAACGAGTTACATAAAGAAGATCCCTTCGGATATCCCTAGGAAACATCAAAGTACCAGCTTTTCCTTTTCGACCATCAGTATGCTGGTGTAGGCCTCAAGATAGACTCTTTGGCATGACTTGACTGCCTCAAGCCCCTTCACAGTGATATCACGCTCGTCCGACAGGCCAAGACCAACTATGTAAAACATCGTGCTATAGGTAAAGAGACGACCGAGAGCGTCGGAAATTGCCGGTGAACATGATTGCAGTTGAAAAAAATTGGTTCATCCGAGAATTTTTATTTCTTTTTTACTAGCGATTTCTTATATACTATGATTCAACCTCCACTCAACAATTGGTTTATCATAAGCATCCAACCTTGCCCAGCTGGCCACCTGTACGTGCGTGCGTGCGTGCGTATATGTGTGTGTTTGCATGTGGCTTACCAAGGGTCAAAGCAATTGGTAGCATTGGGTTGGAGTTGACTTTCTTTACTTCAATGTGACGTAACTAGGTTAAATTATCCTAATCCTTGGATGATCGACATCACGATCAACAAATAAGCCATTTTGATGATGTTCAGGATGATAATCATTGGTACATACATTGACTACACATGTCCACTGACCACGTATTATTCCAATTTCACTTAATATTGGTTATTAATTGATTGTCAAATCGGAGGGTGCCTCACTACTCGCTTCTCACCAAGTTTTACGTGTTCGCAACTCGAAGCCTTACACTTAGATCTCGAAACTGTTATGGAGGGTCGTGTCTTTAGAGCAAGAACTGATGGGTTCCCACCTGGAACCTCTATGGCTTTCCAAGACCCTTGGTTAAAGCCATACGCTCCGATTATGCATCGCAGGTAACTTGAACTTATCTCTCGCCTCACTTCAGCCGGGAAGGGAATCTAAGCACCTCACTCCCTTAGATATCTAAGATATCGGGAGATTTGCGAAAGGATCGACCAATACGAAGGTGGCTGGGACAATTTCACTCGTGGCTACGAGAAATTCGGTTTCAACGTTGTCCCCGGGGGAATCATCTATAGAGAATGGGCACCGAACGCTGTAAGCGCCAGCTTAGTTGGTGACTTCAGTATGTATATCGGTCAGACACAAAACCTTGCTCGTGGCTAACCACTGACCGTTCTAGATAATTGGGATAGAAATGCAAACCCAATGAACAAAGGTGGCAATAACGCCTGGGAGACATTTGTTCCCAATCGCCCGGACGGAAGTCTAGCTATCCCTCACAACAGCAGGGTGAAGGTAGCCCCTTTATCGCATGGTGCATTGGCGATGTTTCGTAGTAACGGTCTTTTAGATATCCATGACAACCCCCGAAGGCGAAGTAATAGACAGATTGCCCGCCTGGATCAGACGAGCAGTTCCCGAGTCTGATGTCAATTCTACATACAGCGCTGTATTCTGGCACCCGGAAAAACCTTACGAGTGGAGAAACGCAGCACCTCCCAAACCAGAGAACCTCAAGATTTACGAAGCCCATGGTTGGTTGAGCGGTTGTGTACGCCGTTATCCTGACACCCACTAAGCTCTTGAAAAAACAGTCGGTATCTCCTCGCCAGAGCCCAAGATTGCCAGTTACAAGGAATTCACCGAAAACGTACTGCCGCATATTGCGCGACTGGGATACAACTCGATCCAGCTAATGGGAATCATGGAGCATGCATATTACGCTAGCTTTGGATACCAAGTCACCAATTTTTTTGCGGTCTCAAGTCGATTCGGTTAGTGCAAGGGCAAGTGTAAGAAGTATTGCATGAAAGGTAGCCCCTAACTTTCCACCATAGGCACACCTGAGGACCTCAAACAACTAATAGATACAGCCCACGGCTTGGGGCTATATGTATTGTTGGATATTGTGCATTCACACGCAAGTAGCAACATCAGCGACGGTTTGAATAAATTCGATGGAACTGATCAGTGTTATTTTCACAGTGGGGAGCGCGGCTTCCATCCTATATGGAATAGGTAAGAGTTTGTCGAGTGGGGATTTCCCGGCATGGCCTGTACTCATTTTATTGCATAGTCGATTGTTTAATTATGGGGAATTGGAAGTTCAGCGATTCCTACTGTCGAATGTGCGCTTCTACGCTGCAGAATATCACTTTGATGGTTTCCGCTTTGATGCGGTCACCTCTATCATGTTCCATCACCATGGGATCGGGGTCGGGTTCACCGGCAACTACGCCGAATACTTCAACGAGCATACCGACGACGACGGGGTTTTGTTTCTGATGATGGTAATACAATCGATGGTGCTCATTACGGCCCAACGCTCGCTAAGCATTCAACACATTTAGGCCAATGCCATGCTTCACCATATCTTTCCTAATATAATCACCATTGCCGAAGGTAGTATCCATTCTTGCATTGCATGTTGTGGCTTGGTGATTGACTTGGTACAATCTAGACGTCTCGGGTATGCCTGGTCTCTGTCGAGATATTGAAGAAGGTGGAATCGGCTTCGATCAGCGCCTAGCTATGGCTATTCCGGAAATGTGGGTCAAGCTACTACGGGAATACCCGGTATGGATGGAGCAGAGACTGTCCAGTTTGTCACTGTATTAACATAGGTTCCAAAGGATGAGAGTTGGAATATGGGCTACATCGTGCATAATCTGACAAATAGACGCGATTTGGTAGGAAATCATGCTTGCGGCCTCATGGATTTGTTGTGCTCTGATTAACCCTGGCGTTCATTAGGAAAAAACCATCTCCTACTGTGAATCTCATGACCAGGCCCTTGTTGGTAGCAAGACGATTGTTTCTTGGTTGATGGAGCAAGAGATGTATCAAAACATGTCAATCCATAGCCCCATGACCACCGTCATTGATCGTGGACTTTCTTTGCATAAGATGATTAGGTAATGTGGCTTCGTTAGGGTATTTCTCCATGTCAGCCATTTGACACGCCTTTCACAGACTAATAACACAAGGGCTCGGTGGCGAGGGGTACCTCAACTTCGAGGGAAATGAGTTTGGCCACCCCGAATGGTTAGACTTCCCTCGCGAGGGAAACAACTACAGCTACCACTACGCTCGACGTCAATTCAACCTTGCATTGGATGAGTTGCTCCGTTACAGTAAACTAAATGAATTCGATCGCTGCATGAATCTGGCCGAGCAACAGTACAACTGGCTCAAATCCCCACAAGCATGGATCTACCTAGCCCACGAGGACGATAAAGTGATCGCATTTGAGCGAGGCGGTTTGCTATGGATCTTCAATTTCCATCCTACAAAAAGTCATGTCGATTATCAAGTGGGAACTGGCTCAGCTGGCAGGTAAATTGCTTGGAGATGACTGACAGACTAATCACAGTAAAGGGGCTAACACCGCGCTTGCCTATTCAGCTATAAAATCGTCCTGAACACTGATGACGCGAAATTCGAGGGCCATAACCGGGTTGAGCCTGACCAAGTGTACTTCTCGCTTCCTGGTGAACGTCATGGCCGACCGCAGCATATTCAGGTACACTAGAGCAACCCACACCTGCCATGAACCCTTGGCTCACACCGCATTATTAGGTTTACATTCCCACCCGTACTGCCTTGGTTCTTGCCCTGAGACAGGAATAAGCCGCTCAAAAACCTAGGGGCAATCAAAGTGTATAGAACAAAATTGACTTGCTCAAAGGAGAAATAAATTATGGTGCTCATCTTTATTTTGTGCTGATCATCGTCTGATCACATGATATGATCTACTTGGTGCAAAAGTTGGAGATTTACATTGGCCGGTTCTGGTACTTCCGAAGTGTATATACATAGCTGGTACTTGGACTGAGTCACTCAAAGGCAAGACTCCATTCTACATGGGCGCTATTGGGCGATGTCTAGCCAGACCATTTGGCAATGCTTGGGGTATTGGCTACACCATGTCAAATGTATGTGGGTGAAAGGTCTAGTTAGAGCTTCCCTTCAGCTTTTTGGAGGGCTTCTTTCCGTGCAGCTATTTGACGGTCCATTAGTCCACAGAGAAAAGTAAGCGAAGAGGGATTGGATTTACCATGGCAAAAAACGTTGCGTCTACTTCAGGGCTACACCATGGATTAGCTCCGGAATTCTGGTCGTTCTGACGTAGTGGAGCTATACGAAGGCAGTGGTTAGGTTCATTTTCGGTCAAGTGGCTAGTTGTAAAGATCATCGTACTGGATGCACTCGAAGTTCTTGCCGTTCTAGAGTTGTAAGTGGGAGAATGTGGACTGGCTGTATTAACTCTAGATCCGGTATTATGTCTGGGTGGGTGGGTTGGGGATGGGGTCATGAGTCTTAGAGATTCACCACGAGTCTCGCTGCGTATCTTACGAACGACAGATGAACTGGTTTTGGATCGGTTGAAATCGTGATCGGTATTGGAGGACTGAAAAACACTCCACTCAGATGAAAACACTTTACTGGAAACGGGGGCCGAGTGGGAGCCTTTTCTGAGAATCGACTCAGCGGCATGTTGCTTTCCAGGTGGAGTGTAACAAGTGATTTCGATACTTCTCTTCTTGTCTGGTTCTCTACATTCGGACAGCGAGCTACCGATGATTCTTTCGGAGGGTGGCGAATGGTTTTGAGAGGGGCGGACGGCTGCTGGTTTGGTCGGATACCTGGATGCTAATGGAGGTCCGTACCTCGGCGGAGAGGAGCTGTTTGGAACACTAGTGCTTGGTTTCTCTTTGCGACGACTGAAGCCAGAATATGGGTTTGTGTTAGATCTGTAGATGGATGAGATTTGCCTGGTCTCTGCTCGGGCCTTTGCTGCAATAGAAAACCCGCGGGTGGTCTTTCGTTCGCCAGTTCTAAATGAGGCCCAACCGGAAGAATACCCTCTCGGTGGTGGTGGTACGTCCTCGGTGTAGATGGTATGCTTCTTCTGGTTATGAACTTGAGCATACCTTTCCTTCAGTTTCTTGCTCCACTCCTCGAACTTGAGTTGCTTTTTGTGCTCATATTCCTGATACGCTGGATGTTAGGCTAGGCAAGGGGTGGACAATTGATAAATTGGTCATACCATGTACAGTTCTCTCCAGGAGATAACAGTTGGGAGAGTGTGTGAATCATATTCTTGTCGAACCTCAATGAAATCTCGTAGACATAACGGCTTCCATAATTCTGAAAATAACATCCATACGAAGGAAGCGGTATTTTAGAGATACGGTAGAAAATCTTGAATGTTGGAGTAAACGAACCATCATCTTCTTCGACAACATGCTGCATCAAAAGTGGAATCAAGTTAGGATTTTCTCGACGTGTGTATGAAGGGGTCTATTTCTTACTGGATTGTTGTGCTCGATATGGGCAAGTTGGGAAGCTGAGCATTCCTTCAGGACCGGATAGATAAGGTAATATGGCACATCTCCTAAGTCACTGATGGCTGTTGTTGCCAAAGAAGGAGTAAATCAAAGGTTGCTAACATAAACTCTGAAGAAGAAACATCCAACGTACAGCTCCGCCAGTTTATCAGTACTTTCTCAGTTATTTGCTGTAGTGTTGGAGGTGCTTTCAGGGTGGGACTTCCCAAGCCTATGTTGTCCATTGCGGTAAAGATTGATAATATTGATCCAGGTTTCCCACTGACGATAATTTATATCATCACGTGGTCTTTTTTTTTGGAAGTGACTGCGATCATTGATTATTGGATCTGGCGATTAATCATCTATTGGATTTGTGCAGTTGCATGGAGAGATTATCTTGATTCCGATCCTAGGAAAATATAAGGCTGAAACTTGACTAACTATACCGATCGAAGTCAAGAGGTGTATTATATTTCCTCCATCCTCTGTTCATGTCCAAGTCGTTCTCTGGATTCCCAGCTGTAGACCAAGCTGTCGCTGGTCTGACCGCAGGTGCAGTGACCACTATTGCTGTGCATCCTCTGGATGTTATCAAAACCAGATTGCAAGGTAGACCTTTTCGTCGTACCGATTACTCCTTTCCGTTGTTGCTTATCGTGACTTTGCATAGTGGACACATCGCCGAAGGAACTCCGGAAGCCAATCGTTGGTCGTGCTTTGAAAGCCACCAAGGTTATTCTCCTTGAAGACGGGCTTGCCGGCTTATATCGTGGTCTGTCTCCAAACCTGGCTGGAGCAACCCTTAGCTGGGGGTTCTATTTCTATTGGTATAGTGTTTTCAAAAGACAAATGTCAAGTAATAGCGACACCAAACTCTCAGCCGCTCAACACTTGTTGGCTGCAGCTGAAGCAGGTAGATTTTTTCTCGGTAAATCCTCTGTAGTTATATGACTTACCTTGCTTCCAAAGGGGCTGTCACTAGTGTGTGCACCAATCCAATTTGGGTAGTCAAGACTCGTATGTTGGCTACTAGCAAAAACTACACCCAGGCTTATAACGGGCTATTCGGTAAGAATGCCATCAAGCGTGTAAGTAGAATATTGCCCTAATTTTCCCTGAAACTTTGCCAGATGGCCTCTACCAGATCGCCAAGAACGAAGGAATCCGCGGGCTTTACCGAGGTATTGTACCTGCGTTATTCGGTGTGTCCCATGGCGCGATACAATTCATGGCGTACGAGGAAATGAAAAAGTGGCGGGTTGAATACGATCCATCGAAGGATAAAAATAAACTGGTAATGGCTTTTCTGTTAATCGCAAGCTCCAAGCATAGTACCAACCGGTTGTTGATAGGACACCTATGAATACATCGCCATGGCCGTTGCTTCGAAGGTCTTTGCCAGCGTGTCCACATACCCATACCAAGTGGTCAAGACTCGCCTGCAGGTACATCTCCGGATACGCTAAACCATTTTGGAATTGATGATTAAAATATCACCTAGAACTACCAAGTCGAAGCGAAATACACCGGCACGATCGACACTATCACCAAGATCTTTAGGTTGGTTTGGATACTGTCTCGATCATGAGAATTCGACAATTAACTGGATTACAGGTCAGAGGGCATGTCTGGTTTCTACAAAGGACTTGGGCCGAATACTATCCGCGTGCTACCCGGGACATGTGTAACCTTTGCAGTTTATGAAAACATGTCGAAGTACTTTCGCGAGCATGCAAAAGCCTGTTAAGGCTGTTGTATAGATATCATCCGTATTCCCAAAGCCAAACCGGCATCATTTACATACCGTCATTGTCCAACCATACATTTGAATAAACTCAATACAACCCGCAGTAGAAGACAAACCTAACCCCAGCCTTCGATGGCCCACACTTGTAGCAACTTCGGCTAAGGGATAACCAGAGTTCCCACCCTGTTCGGATCACTGGTAAGCGGATAAATTTTCATTTTGCCTGCAGTTGTGAAGGAATAGCCGTGAGTACTGGTTGGTGAGATACATCTTACCAAATTCGTAGGCTGCCAATTATCTCCACAACTACCCCAACTATATTCATTCAATACGCTAGATATAATCCGAAATTGCTGATTACAAATATTTTATGATCGTACATGAGAATCAAGGATACTCAAGCAGGAGGTTTACTTGGCTTTAAGTTCTGCGGTATTTGGTGTTAGTAGCAAGGTCTTACTTTAGAGAGATACCTTTCTTGAACATGAGTCAAGGCCCTCACCAACTCTTACCAAAGACCGGCAAAAATGAGTTAGACAACGATTCTTCCCTCATAGCAAGCTTGCGGCCATACAAGACTGCTATTGCAGCTGGCGCGTCAGGGACCGTCGGAACCTTAGTCGGATACCCGTTCGATTGCTTGAAAACCCGTATGCAAACAGCTGATTACCCTTCTATGAATGCTTGTGCTCGATTGGTTCTACAGAATGAGGGAGTCGGCGCCTTCTGGCGAGGAATTGCCAGCCCTCTGGTAAGCGTGACCCTAATTAAAGCATTCTCCTTTACGGTGTATGTTGAGGGGAAAAATTCGTTGATCCGCCGCTTTTGCCTCGGCTCGAGCGATGCACCCATAGAAGAGTATACCAAGACTAACTATTATAGTACACTACCTTGCATTCTTGGAGCAGGGGCGACTTCCGGCTTTATCACCAGTTTGATATGCACTCCTTTGGAATTGATAAAGATTCAAATGCAACTTCAGCGAGTACTTGCTAGCTCGACAAACTCAATTCCGCTGAACGAAAATACTTTCTCTTGTGGCCTTCGTTTATTGCGTTCCCATGGATTGCCTTCACTATACAGCAGTACTCATCTTCACGCACTTAGAGACAGTCTTGGTACTGCCTTTTATTTTGGCTTCTACGAGACCTTCAAGCATACAGCACTTGATGTTTTCCATTTCGCTCCTTCCCCGCTCGTCTTTCTATTGGCGGGTGGATGTAGTGGAACGTTTTCTTGGTTGGTAGGATTTCCGATTGACCTTATAAAATCCCGGATCCAAAAGGAGGCCTTCCTTCCAACAAAAACATACAATGGATTTTGGGATTGTTTCAGAAAGGTCAAAGCTCAATCTGGAGTCCGCGGTCTATACTCCGGAATGGTGCCCACTCTGGTACGAGCATTCCCCATCCACTCGATAAACTTCTTGGTATATGAATCTGTACTCCGACTCTTCTCTTGAGCAATCTCGACGACAGCTTATTGACATTTGCTGTTGGCTTCATCACTTTTTGCTTATTCTATACAAACCCCTCACCATAGAGTTTAAATGTATTCTACATGCTTAACAATTCAACTACATTGATGACCACTATAATTGGTAAAGCATTGTAATACGAGGAAGAAAGATGAAGATAGCATCCGTATGTCCAACCTAATGGACTTGAATAAATGGATGTGCCAATCCTCAAAGCTCCGAAATCGCGAACTTGCCATCTATCGGTGTATCGAGCATTGACTTGGATATGCTGAGTTTTTATTGTTGAAAGGTTCATTATTCCAAAATTATTGAGACTGTTTATGACTTGCTGGTAAATGTTTTCCGGAAATATCCAACGATTCATCAAACTCGGCAAACAGTCCTGTATTATTTCTCGATCATGAAGGCACTCGCATGCTTTCTCAACGGTGAGCCTATCTTACCGTGAGTGACATGACAAGGAAAATTGTTGGATTGTCTGCAAGTCAATTGACTTAGGAATTCTTGGTCACTACCCCATAATGGTATTCTCATGGCCCAAGCGACAAACTGTTGACAAAGGCAGTTTTGATCTAATTTTGGTAAGCTCTGTGTATCGTGAATCGATAATATTCCTTTTGCTGGAGTTGACGAGGTAGTGATAATCCAGGACTAGTGGGTTGACTTTTTTGTGGCGTCATTTAGCGTTCGTAAATCCGTTTCTGGTAGTTCCTAATCAAGAGTGGTGTTTAGAGTATTTAAATGCAATGCATCGCCCATGGCCTGGTAGAAATCGGAGACGGCAAGGTGTGACATCGCTGGGAATGGGCTCTGCTATCTCTACATCGTATCTTCCACAGTAGTGTTGTTGGCAAATTTCGGGAATACTTCTGTCCATGTCTTTGAAACCTCAAGCCGCATATTTATCACAGTAGCACGATTCTTTCGAAGTTCTCGTTCAACATCCAGCAAGAATAAACATGTCGAGTTGACCAATGCACACTGGCTAACGGGTGTAAGAATTGAAGGCCGATATCAGCATTCCTATTCCACTTGTTGTGGCCAATCATACATGTGATTAAATTGGGGTATTTCCTACGAGAGCCGATAAGTGATCTTGAAGTGAAGTCTACAGTAGTATTCGCCTGATATCACCGCGAACTTGTTGACGTCAACATGCTCTTTACAAATTGTACATCGCTGCTCTTCGGAAGCTTTCGCAAGGCGAACTGGTGACTTTGCTGGTGACACAAGATTCGGCGAAATGGACAGTGTTGTCGAATACTTGGTAGAGGTGTTGGTCTTTCCGTAACTCAGTTTGGCCAGCTGATAAGTTGGGGATGTTCTTAGCCATTTCTGCGATTGGCTCGCTTCACTAGAGGGGGTTTGGAGAGTAGTGCATCGAAGCACTCTGTCCTGCGTACGAACGGAGGAAGGCGCGCTGCTAGTTTTGTTTGAATCGAACTAAAGCACTCCGTTAGGTCTAGAAAACTCTGGTAAGAGGTAGGTGTGCATACCTTTGCTATTAAAGATTTCACGTCCACTCGAAATTCCCTGGGTGACTTAACGGACTGCGTTTTCTTCAACGCGGGGAGCTCGTCGTCAAAGAACTGACACAGCTCTTGAGTACGCAGACTGCTTCTTGTTGAGCTGGTCTCGCTGTTACTAGAGACCAAACAAGTGTTGGTCCTCATATTTCTGGATAAACCGCTTTCTGGTGGATATCGTTTATGCCGTGACAGGCGCCTGCACCTTAGATTTGAGTTTTGTGATGGTTCGTTACGGGAAACGCTGCACTGAATCACTTTTCAAACTCTGCAAACCCCCCACTTCCTTATTTATATTTGTCCTTGGATATTTGTACGAAGGAAACAACGTATCAGTGTCCGGTGAAACAAGCTCGACAAATATTTCGAACACCTGGGGCCTCATACCTGGCCCAGCATACATGATCCGGAGGTTATATGCGCATATATCTCCGTGACTCTCGAGCTCACCCCGCTTTCAAACGATACCTTTTGGTTTCGAAGAAGGTTAAATTCATGGCTAAATATATGTCTAATATTCACCTCATCAGCTCCTTGGTATTGGCGAAAAGTGGGTAGATCGATTGTCCTGTGTCTAGAACAAAAGATCAATATGGCATTCTCAATTGGTTGGAACCATCCGAATAATTTGGAAGCTGAAGTTCGAATTTCCGCACAGAATGCGATATTACTAAGGTTGGTGAAGCTCGTTGTGGCGTTTCATAGTGACTTCCATAAAAATACTGGTAACTTGGTTGCGAGCCAGACACTAATTCACCCGTGTCTTACCTTGTTAACTTGTATACACCTTTGTAAGATATATACCAACAATGACCCTACACCGCTCCTTCGGAAATGAAGTCAGACCCGATATTAAGGAACAGTCTCTGGAAGATATCTATGGCGTTCCGGAAAATTTCTTAGAAATCGAAGTGAGGAATCCTCAAACACACGGTAAATCGAGAGACCTGTTTCTATTTTCTTGGCCGTAACAGGCTAGCTAACGCAAAGTTTAGGCTTTGGCAGAAAGATGTACACTGACTACGAGGTGGTTTGTCAAGTAGGCGATCTATGAAGAACTAATTTTCGCGTTCCACTATCAGGTTCATTTGGTGGACCTGAACTCTCACATTATTCCACCTCAACCCATAGACAAATCTCCCCTCCTTCAAATTGGCCTCCTCTTCGGTGCGTAGGCGTTACCGAGATTTCGAGTGGTTCCGTGACGTCCTGGAACGCGAATGCCCTCGAGTAAACATACCATACCTCCCCGGAAAAGTATTCACTCATCGATTCTCGGACGAAGTAATTGAGCATCGCCGGGAAGGTCTAGAACGATTCTTGCAGATGTAGGTTGCGACTTCAAGTTTGACAATAGACCTCGCTAACCCAATTTCACTAGTGTCGCTGGACATCCGTTGTTGCAGACGGGTAGTAAGGTTCTTGCTCCGTTCGTACAGGACCCAACTTCTCCAAGGAACGTTACAATGATTGAAATCCATGTCTTGCACTTTATTTCTGTCCAGCTCGCATATTCCCCTCGTCCATCACTTTGTTAATGCCGCTTTCTGGCGAAGTATCGATCTTGAGGTCCATAAAGATAGTCACTACATGAAGATTATTTATTACTAGTATATTCGACGAACTATGTATCCTTTAGGTTTTGTTTATGATGAACAGACTACTATACAGTGAGCAAAGGGAAATTGAAGTATTTAGAGTGGAAAAGTGGCAGTTCAGAAAGACCAGCGATCCATGATATTCCGATACTCCAGAGCAACCTTGTCAAGACCGTTGCTTTGTAGTTGTTCACGAGTGTTGGCAATCTGAGCAGTAAACGAGCTGGCTCTGGAGCATTCCGGAGGGCCAGCAAGGAAATAGCTGGCACGCGTGCACATCATTTTGTCGAAGATTCCCAACAGCCCTGGATCGAAATCCTGCTCCGTGGTTATGGAGAGGGTGTCGTTGACGTGGCGCCCCTGCTCCAGAGAAATCCAGGATTCCAGCTGGACATTGGATTTCATGATTCGGATAGCGTTATGATGATAGTCAGTTAGCTCTTCTAGATCCCAGCTGCCAGAGTGAGGGTAAAGGTCCTCCAGGGGATAATCAGTCGCCAAATAGATGGTTTTGATGTTTTCCGCTTCCGATATTCTCTTCAGGGATCTTATCAAGTTTTCCGCGCAACGTGGAAGATTCTGGTATGGGGTGACAGTCTCCATGCCTAAAGAAATGCGAGAAATGGGTTAATACATGCCCCACGGGTACATGTAGCAATTGCCCAACACTTACGCCAATGAACAGCAATGAAGGGACCGAGAGATGCGACCACATTGTCCACCTTCTTCTGGATATACGGATGGTAGTTCAGAGGGGCCGATGTTCTCTCAACCTCGATAAACCGATACAAGAATCTGTATTCCACGAGATACACGGTTGGCGTCTCACCCTCGGCATTGACGCTATTCGTCAGGCTATCAACGATGTACTTGTTGGTATTGGCTCGACTCTCAGGAGTCCTCCAATACCCCTTATCTGGACTGAGAACTAAGCGCTCATATTCATCCAGATTAAATTGCCAATTTCCCAGGCATGAAGTCTTGACGTACTTTCTCTTCGACCAGGTCGAGTGTAGGTCAGCCCTTCCCTGAAATAGCACCGGCTGCGCGGGAACATCCCCTTGTCTACCTACCCAATCGTAGAAGTCAGACATGTACACAAAAGGGACGTCAGCGGCCTTCAGGGTCTCAACGGAAAAGTAGTGAGAGAATGGGTATTGGTAGCAGGTTGACATACGAGAGGTGAAGGTGTTAGGGAGAACCATGGTGCGGTTGAGTTGCTTGGCAAGCATTGCCAGTTGCCAAAAGTGTTGAATCCCTTTAGATTCTTGCTCAGCAATGAATGTGGGGAATATGAATTTACAAGGGATTCCAAGATCTTCCCCACACTCGAAAGGTGGATGTATTTCCGGCTCCGGCTCCATCGCCTCTGTCAAGTACACGTCAGGAGTAGACACTGTGGTTTGAAAATCGCTTGGGAATGTACTACTGGTCAACGCAGCCAGGGCAAGGACTGTGAGAAGAAGAGAAAATAGCACGAACAGTCGAGTACATCGTCGAGAAACTCTAGGGGTGCCAGGGAAGGGTGTGGAGGGAGAGAGTGTGGTTGCTGAGTTGGGAGTGGAATAGGAAAGTAAGTGTTGTGTAGTGATACGTGGTGCCAAAGACTTGCTCTTGAACTTCTTGATCAAAGGAAGAGCTCCATCTGAATCTTTTTCAGAGTATCCCATTATACAACCAGTGTATTGAAAGAAGAAAAGAGAAGAATGATGACTACATCTACGTGGTGCATTTGGCTTATAAGTACGATGGGCCCAGATGTACCACCACACCCATTGACCTATATTGGGACCTGAAAGTTGTCTATATGATAGAGAAATTAACCAAGTGCATGTATCACCGGTCTAAGATTATTTTAGAATTTCTCCTGAAAAGGCTATGGCTTAATATACATCACTAGATATTGACGATTAATGCATTGCCAATGGACATAAAGTACCCTGAGCTATACGCAACTACTTGGCACCGGGAGAAACCTGTTCATGCCCAGTTCTCTGGGGAGTGAGGGGGTGAGTGCTGCTATCACTTTGGTGGAAATGGCTATCGCTTTTGGATTAGCGTTTGTATCATTGTAATGTTGCATTTCGAAAGGTCGAAGCAGCGGAGGTAGTTGTACTGTATTAATTAGGAGTGCCACAAATGTATGACAAATTGAATTCTGATTTCTTCAGGGATAGTGTTGTTTATGGTCATCCCCGAACACACAGGATCCAGAAATTACTTCTGTCTTGAGTAACCCGGTTGCTGAAATTACTGGGTTATGCTGGGTAACTATCTAGATTTCCTCAAGCCAGAAGAATTCGTCGCGATATTGGTTAAATAGGTGGATATTTATCGTCAAACCATGTAGATGATATTGGTCAAATAGTGAGGCTTATGCTAATTTGTTTCATCTTCTGAATGCAGTGATGACGAGAGCCTCTGGCATTCAATGGCACTTCTTGTGACGCTCCGTTCGTTGTTTATTACCTGTTAGCATAAGCTTTCTGCAATGGTCAAAAGAGATTGGTAAGTCATATGGCCAAGTTCCTATGTCGGTCGACTAGAGCCTACTGTGACTTGCTAATACTTGGTGCAATCCTAGTACTGCTGAAGAAATAAAAGAATATGCAAACGAGGAGTTCTATCTCGGCGATTATAAAGTGGCTATTGCTCTATATACAAAGGCAATTGGTTGGTGCAAGGCCTCCATTTTTATGTGACCAGTGTTGCGACATCGGTCTCTTAGAAGCAATTGACCAAAGGGTCTATTTTCTACTCTCAAATAGAAATGGAGTCAAGGGCTGTATACCACGGCAACAGAGCAGCTGCTTTCATGATGCTCGGTCTGTATAGAGGGGCTATTGTGGATTGTCATAGGGCATTTGAGCATCGATGATGGTTTCCTAAAGGTAACTTGTTGTGTTGGTTGCTGCTAACTCGGCTTCAGGTTCTGACCTCTGACTCGACAAAAAAGGGCTATTTTCGACTGGCTAGGTGTTATTTGGCCTTGGGGAGTTTATCCGAGGCTGTTCGTCAATGCGAATTACTTCTCCAGAAAGACCCCTCGAATGCGCAAACTCGCAAAGAGCTGAGTAATCTGGACAATTACAAGACATTACTTGATCAGACAAATAGTTCCTTTGATATGAAGAATTATAGTCAGGCACTTGCCTGTGTCTCCAAACTCATAGCGACCGTGGAGCCTAGTGTAGACGGCATCTGCGCTCCGACTAAATGGAAGTTGCTTCGAGGCAACATTCTGTGCGCCATGAAGAGGCTAGATGACGCCACCAGGATCGCAAGGTGTGTTGTTCCTGGCTCGTAGTCAATTCGCACTACGCCTAACTCTCCGCGATATAGTGAGGCGCTGCGTATCGATCCAACCAACCCTGACGCGTTGTACCTGAAGGCCATGGTTTTGTTCAGAGAGAGTGAGCATTCTAAAGCACTAGCTCATTGCACAGAGGCTTTGCGGTGTGACCCTGACCACTCAAAAGCGAGAAACCTGTTAAAGGTAATGGTTTTGTGGTGTGACTAGAGTTTGACTGATCAGGCATGTTGTAGACCATCAAAGACGTCGACAGTAAGAAAAGTGCCGGCAATGACGCATGTCGAGCTGGAAAGTATCAGGAGGCTTATGATTTGTATACAGCCGCCCTGGAGATCGATCCAGAGAACAGTCTAACCAATTCCAGGATCCACAACAACAGGGCAATCGCCTTAGCAATGGTCTGACACACGGTCACCTTGTTATACGTAGGCTCTTACTCATCTTCTCTAACTCAGATGAACAAGCATGAGCAAGCAATCGAAGATTGCAATTCTGCACTCAATCTTGACCCCAATTACGTAAAGGCTTACAGGCGTCGAGCCAACAGCTACATTAAGCGAGAGATGTTCGACATGGCGATGGAGGATCTTCGCAATGCTTTGGAAATCGATCCGAGTAATCGAGACGTCCACAGGGAGCTTCAGAATGCTGAGCTGGAGTTGAAGAAGTCGCAGCGTAGGGACCACTATAAGGTCTTGGGCATAGGCAAGGGGGCAAGCGATGTTGAAATCAGAAAAGCTTATCGTAAGCTAGCTCTACAGCACCACCCTGACAAGAATGCTGGGGACGAGCAGGCTGAGATTAAGTTCAAAGAGGTCAGCGAGGCCTATTCTATTCTTTCGGATCCCACGAAGCGCCGACAGTATGATTCTGGAGCAAACTTCGATGACATGGATATGGGCGGTGGATTTGCTGGTGCCGACATGAACGATATGTGGGCCCAGATGTTCGCCCGTCAGTATGCCTATCACGGTGGATTTGGATTTAGACAGACTAGGCCAAAGCGTTCTTCCGCAGGGTATCCCTCCCATTTTAGTCAGTTCAGTGAATACTAAAGCACTTCTTCTCTGGCAAGCCACGCAGGCCAAGGCCTATTGAGTAATATTGGACTTTGCAGTTTGTACAAAATATGGATTATTGACCGATTTTGGCAGTTGGCATGTTAATGTTCATCAGTGACCTGAAAAATCGATGTATCCACCCATTTTTGCCAGTCACGGCACCCATAAATCAATTTCCTTACTAGCAAGCTGATTGGCCGCAAAGTAAGGAATTCCAGTGTACACCATTTGAAACAGCACAAGTACACCACCTTGTGGACACGTGCTGACAGGAGACTTCGAAGCGTTTGTTGATTGAGTTTGAATCTCGCATGAGAATGGCATTTTTCGTACACGCATACACGCTTTGCAATAGATTGCCAATACAATGGTTGATCTCCACAAACTTGATCGTAGTATTTCCCTTCCAAACATTCGGATGCTTCTCCTGATCCTGCACACGTTCATCCCACCTCGCAAGCTAACAATTCCCTCAGTATAAAAGCGAGCCCCATGGCAGCTGAGAGAATTACAACCTATCCACAACACATCTTCAGTACTCTGCTTCAAGATCATCATGGAGTTTGTTAGATCGTTCTCTTCACGTATGGAAGATACTCTGGCTAAAGTCAGTTACCCAATCAAACCATATATCCCAGCGATTGCTCGCTTCCTACTAGTGGTCACTTTCTTTGAAGATTCGTTTCGTATTGTGGTTCAATGGACAGACCAGGTTCGTTATCTGGAAAAGTACCAAGGCTTCTACTCCGGATTCAGTCAGCTCTTCTTGGCGTTGAACGTTTTGGTAAGCGGCACGGTGATCATGGGTGGTTTTTGACCGGGCATTGATTTCAACCCTTTCTAGGTAATGATGACTGGGTCCACGATGGCCATCGCCAAGAAGTACACCGAGCACGCGATTCTTGGACTCTTTGCGGTTGTTGTGTCCCAGACAATTGGATATGGGCTGATCTTTGACCTACGTTTCTTTTTGCACAATCTGTCCGTGGTTGGTGGACTCCTGATGTTGCTGGCTGATGCCCTAGCCAAGAAAAAGAATGTGTTCGCTGGGCTCCCAACTGTCGCCACCATCGACAAGTCGACCTACTTCCAGCTGGCCGGACGTATATTGCTCATCTTCCTGTTCCTCTCCCTGGTCTTCGCCGGAGAGATGAACGCCACTCGCCTCGTTTTCTCCATCATCGGATTTGTCGCTTGCACCATGGTGGTTGTCGGTTTCAAGGCCAAATGGTCTGCCATGTTCCTGGTTCTCTTCCTCTCCATTTTCAACGTGATCATCAACAATTGGTGGACCATCCACCACGCCCATCCCAGCCGGGATTTCGTCAAGTACGACTTCTTCCAGACCCTTAGTATCATGGGGGGTTTCATGCTGCTGATAAGCTTGGGCCCGGGCGGGATCTCAGTGGATGAGAAGAAGAAGAACTTCTAACTTGTTCTCCATTACAACGGCTGGTTCTTTCTAGCAAGAATCCTCCAGTTTATTAGAATCTGACCCACCTCTAAATACCTAAACTGTTCTATACCGGATTTTCCGATACGTATACGAACCCCTCCCCCATTTCTAGAGCAAGTATCAAATATTGTAGTATGCCTATCTATTCCCTATCAATATGGCTCTGTGAATTCGTGTTCTTGGTCAGCCATAGTGCCTGAACCGGATCAATCCACCTCAATAAACCTTCCTCAGAGTCAACCTTTGCCGATTCCCTAATGGCAGTATGTAGAGCAATGGATCTACTTCAGAAAACAGCCGGCTGCCTCCAACCACTTTGCTTGGTTAATACGGATCGAGAAAACCGGTTGCTTCAATAATACAGTTTTATAAAGAAATTTCATCACAAACGAGGAGAATTCGTACATTCAGATATCATTCTAATAGAAGTTGTTTCTATTCATGTTGGGGTTCTGTTGGTTTGCACCGGGGAAGAAGTTGTTACCTGCGTTTGGGGCGCCATTCATTCCGCCATTGCCCATGTTGCCCTGCATGTTGTTGTTTGAAAAGCTGGAGAATTGGCCTTGTTGCTGGGACATGAACACATTTTGTTGTTGATAGCTGGTCTGGGTGAAAGTTTGCTGGTGGAATTGTTGCTGGGTCATATCTGGGGCAGATCAGGGTCAATGAGATGTGTTGGGCAGCGGGAAGAATGAAGGATCACACTTACGTTGAGATGAATTAAACACACTAGGTGAATTGGCGTTGATCTGCGAGAACGCAGCATATTTGTCGTTGGAAGCGGAGCCTATTGAAGAACAAGTAAAATTTAGATCCTAAACGGTAAAATGCGAGTATCGGCTAAACATCGCCCACCTCCGTATACATTAGAAGATGTAGGTCCCATAATAGCGAGTTGGTTGCCGAAACCAGTTTGTGGAGTTCCTGAGTTGCTTCCCATGTTGTTTGAGGTAGCAAAGTTGGCAGATCTATTCATGGCGAACGATGATTGTTGCATTTGCATTGAATTCGTCATTCCTCCTGCTGGAGAAGAGAAAGTTCCAGAATTCGAGGACATGGGGGATGGTGTGAATTGAGATGGTCGATTCATCTGTGTTTGGTTGCCCATATTTCCGCCGTTGAACATGGAGTTGTTGTTTTGGAACATTGGGGAAGCCGTGTTCATGTTGTTGTTTACCGGCTGTAACATGTTCGACGATGGTCGAGGGAACATACTTTGGGTGGCGTTTTGAACCTGGTTTCCAGCTTTAGGGAACATGTTTTGGGGAGCAACGCTCTGGCTAGACTGGTTGCTGGGTTTCGGGAAGAGGCTTTGGGGAGAGTTTGCGTTGGCGGTTGGTGTGATGGACTTGGGGAAGATACCTGCTCCAGCATTGTTCGATTGGGGACTGTTATTAAATATTCCAGATGTGCTTCCCGTTTTAGGGAAAATACTTTGGTTCTGCTGAGGACTCAGTGGTTGAGAGAAGCCCGAATTACCAACAGACTTGGGGAAAATATTCTGGGACGATTGGTTGGCTGGTTGAGGAGTGAGAGGAGTAGTGAAGGTATTGGGCAATAAAGTGTTGGATTGCATGTTGGAAGCAGGTTTCGGAAATATGCTTTGAGCAGGACTTGCAGATTGCTGAGAGGTCACAGGCTTGGGGAATATCGATGAGCCACCAGGTTGCTGAGGAGCAGGTTTGGGGAATATGGAAGATTGCTGAGGTCCAGGCTTTGGGAAGATTGAGGACCCACCAGGTTGTTGAGGGGCAGGCTTCGGGAAGATTGAGGACCCACCAGGTTGTTGAGATGCAGGTTTAGGGAAGATACTACCGCTTGGACCATTTTGCAGTTGATTAGCTCCCATGTTGGATCTGAAGTTGTTGGCTGGTGGAGGGAAGATCGAAGAACCTTTGGCCTCAACTGATGGTCTTGGAGGTGGCTTAGAGATAGCAGCTGAGTTACCGAATGGATTGTCCGGGGCGCGAGTGGGAACAAAGGTCCGGGGAAGTGAGTTGTTGTTGGGTGTTGGGACTAGAGGAGGAGGAAGGCTCGCTTGAACATTAACAGGCTTGAACACTTGTTGTGGCAATGGTTGAGGTGGCTGCTGAATGTTGCTCGGAGAAATAACAGGCTGGGGTGACTGCTGGAAATTCTGAGATATAACTGGTTGAGGGGATTGTTGATAGTTATTTTGAAGGACAGGCTGTGGAGGCGCTTGGTAATTGTTCTGAGAGATAACCGGTTGAGGAGATGCCTGGAAGTTGCTCTGCTGAATAACTGGTTGGGGCGCAATGATTGGTTTAGCCTGTTGAAGAGGCGACTCGACTACCTGAGTTGAGTTAGAAGTGGAACCCCATACTGATGAGAAATCGTTGGGAGTAGACTTGGGCGCGGGGCTAGAGGTAACCTCATTGTTTTTAGGTGCTGATGAAGTAATGGGTGTACTGCTTATAACAGGTTGAGCGACCAATTTTGAGGGTTCCTTCTGCACTGACTTGGGATCAATAATCGATCCATTAGGACCCCAGGCGTCATCATCGAAACCTTGAGCAGTGTTGGCACTCTTCAATTTTTCCTGCGCAGTAGCTATACTCTCTGAGGTGATGGAAGAGGGAGCAGATTTTTGTGGGGTAGGACGAGTGCCTGATCAGCCGTGAATTAGCTTGGAATCAGAGTGCAAGGACTCTAGTGTAGGGAACACGTACCTTTTCTGGTCAACTTCGCGCCAGATGACCCGGAGAGACTGAGACCAACTGGCTGATTGAAGGATCTGGCAGCTGCGTTTTCTTTGGCCTGAAGCTCTCGAGCCAGCTGCTCATCTTTCTCTATCTGCTGCTTGTTAAGAGCGCGGTTAGATCCGTCACGTAGATTGTGTACCTCCTCTTCCTGTTTCAAACGCGGCAATCATCATGAGTACCTTTCCAAATATAACAAGGTAAACACACGCAACGTACCTGGATCTTTCGGGCTAGTTCCTCGTCATGATCGGTCTCAGGATGGGGAATAACCTTGGTATCTCCAAAGCTAACACTTCTCTTAGGCTTCAGTCTAGGGGCGGGACTGGATTCGGCATTCTTTGTAGCCTTGAGGATGCGAATAATATCCCCTTCGGCAACATGAAGATCCTTCAATATGTCCCGGCTCAGATCAGAGAAAATCGTTTGATCGATCCTCTCCGCTATGAAAGTTGAACTGTATCTCGATGCCGCGTTGGGGGCAACGCCAGCATTGATAAAGAACTCGCGCCAGTCAAATGAAGACTGACTGGAAGACGCCTTCTTTGGCACGCCGGTCTTTCCTTCGTAAGCAGAAGTAGGGATCTCGAGGCCGGTAATCTCCTCAATGTAGTACAAATCATCCACACTCATCTTCTCAACTGGTACGGCGATCTTCACTCCGTTAAGTTTGTGCAGGTGGATTTTTCCATCCTTCAATCCTAAGAATTCAGCTTCGACCTTGAATGAGCCGCTTCGGTCCGCCCATACACGTATCTTAGACGAAGCAGGCTTGGAAACGGCTTGGCTACGCGGTTTTGATGGCGGGTTCTGGTTTGCGTTCACGATCATTTGCAGTGGAATATCGTCGGTCGATTTTCTGGACTTCATCGATGGTCGAGCAGCTAATGGTGGTGGCATTTCGGGCAGAGGCTTTGTTTCAGGGTCGATACTCTTATTCTTGGGGGGTAGAGGTGGGGCTGCGGGCTGAGTTGCCGTGCCAGCTCTTGGCAGAGGTGGCAGAGGAGGTGGAACATCCTCGTCTGTAGCTCTCTGTGGCAGAGGAGGAAGTGGAGGTGGGGCATCATCTTCAGCGTAACGTTGATTTGGCATGGGTGGGAGTGGAGGTGGCACATCCTCCTCAGCATACTTTTGAGTTGGCATGGGTGGGAGCGGAGGTGGAATATCTTTCTGACTGGGCATCGGAGGAAGAGGGGGTTTGTCGTCCAAATCTTCATCGGCCTGCTGATCGTACTGAGCTTGTTGGTCGTATTGATATTGTTGGTCATCGTATTGTTGGTCGTCATATTGATAACCGTCGTCAACGCCCTCAAGTTGTAAATATGAGGCTGGAACAACACCCTCTCTTTCGTTACCATGCTCGTCAACGATTTTGCATCTCCACCATTCATCACTACTAAAATCATCCACGATCCAGACCTGCTCGTCTGCGCGTAGCTCTAGCTCATCATCATTCTCCGGCTCAAAGTCGTACAGTGCGATTGCTAACTTGGGCTCGGGAAGTTCATACATTGCGTCTGGTTGTGCTGGTTCTTGCTCATCATATTGAGCTTCATCAACTTGAGGCTCGGGGACCGAAACAGGTTGTACTGCTGGCGTATCTTGTATTATGGGACCAGAGGTTGGGGGTGGTACAGGTATCTGAGGCGGCGTAGCCTCTTTAGGCGCGCTAAAGAATTTCGTCTTGCAGTCTGTTAATTTCTTGAAGATCTTCTCAGCCTCTGATTTGGCTCCAGCATGGAAATCAAAGGAAGCAGCATCGCTGCCACCAAACTCGACATACACATGCTTAGCTTTGGTAGAGAAATCACGCAAGTCATTAAAGGACCATTTGCGCACCGGCGTCTGTATGACCAATGGGTATTAAAAAACTGATAATAAAGTCACTATTTTAGACGCTTGTTACTTTGTCCGTTTCACTAAAGAAGAAGATCGCCTGTGAGCTAATCCCGAGCTTTCCCTTCTTTTTCTTTTTCTTCTTATCCACTTCCTGGTAATTGAGAGTTTAGACCTGAGGGTGAAACAACAATCAGCCATGGAAAAGCAACTATACCGAAACGGACCAGTACTCCATGTCCTCGGCTATTGCCAAGGAAGATGGTCTCGCTGGCTCTGAGGCTACTACTGCAGGCGGTTGCGGGACTGGTACCGGTACCGGTGACACGCTCTGAGCTGAAGTCTATAAATCACCTTTAGATTGAACCAGGAGTTAAATCGTAACGCTTGTCACGACATACCTCAATATGGTTTTGCGGTACCTCCTCTGACACTTGTGGTTGACTGTCACCTTCTTCTGTCTACAAATTCAGCAGGGCAGGTTTAATGAGTCACAAGATGAACGAGTAACAATTGGCAATATATCCATATGTATATGGAACTTGGGCCCGAAGAAATGAAAACACGTACCGGTTCAAGGTAGGTAGAGGGTACAAAGCCGAACTTGTCTCCCAATTTGACCAAGGCCCAGTCTGGATCGTCGTTCTCGAATACATACATTATTTCGTTCTCCCCGAAAGACAACTCTTCTTCTGTTCTTGCCTCATAATCGTACATACTCTTCACTACCTCTATGTATGGGAGCTAAATATAACAAGAGAGATCAACAACACGCTAATATATGGTGTTTAGAGGGAATTCTTTCGAGAAAGCACCGTTCTCAGGAAATCCAACCCCTGATGCTCGCCATGAAGGAAAATAAACGAAGTGGAAAAATGTACCTCTTCCACGTAAGTACTAGGAATCAACCCCTTTCTGCCTTCGTCCTCGGTAACTGAAGTTTTCTCTTGAGCTACCCACCACTCAGGATCGGAAGTGTCTTTGATATACAAAACATCGTTTTCTTGAAAGGACAGCTCTTCATCATCTTGAGCTGTGTAGTCATAAATCGCTCTACAGACGTTCACGTAAGCCATATTCTGTACAGCTCCTAATACACTGGTGAAAGGAAAGGAAAGACTCAAGAACGGAACGAGGAATGTTGGTTTTCAACAGGGTTTACTGAAGGGTCTACGCTCAATAAAGATGAATTCGAAGTGGATCAATATGATTGAGAGACCTAATTCTCGATTCTCAGGGATACTTTAGGTCAAATGCGCCTGTAACTTAATCCATAGTTTCGAATCCTTAAATCCTCGGATCCCGAGCAATGGCAATGGGGTATTTTCAATAGGTCACAAATCGAGGTTTATTTTATGAACTCCGCGTAGAATTCATGACGATAGGTTAAGCACGTTCTCATGAAGCCTGTCTAATTTATTGACTACTAACAATACTACAAAATCTCAAAATTCTATGATCATTCAACTTTACATAGCGGGCAGGCATTAGTGTTTGGCGTATTCTCCCGCGTGGTAGCCTTTGGCGAAGGTCTGGGCAACAATCAATGGGAAGGCCACGGTAGCATCACAATATACCTTGACGGGGCTCGCGTTGATTCGGATCTTGCCCCAAGATACCGCTTCATCCGGGCGAGCACCAGCATCACTGCCATCGAACTCTTGACCGGTATTGATAAAAACAGCATAATCAGCGCCATTTCGCTAAAAGTCGCAGGCTCGTTAGTTGCTGCGGTGGACCTATGCATGGCTTGAAAGAACACATACCATCAGGTTAGCATTACAAATGTGATGCTTCACGAGGCCGCCACCCAAAATAATGGCTCCGGTTTTCTTGGCGAAGACTGCCTGGCTGTTGATGGAGCGGATATCCCCAGCAATATCTACGATAAGGCCAGGGTTGCGGTAAGAGTGGAAGTAGATCATGTCACCGAGGGAGCCATCGGTCAGAGCTGGACAATAAACAGGAATATCATTCTATTGTGTAGCGGAGATAGGTTAGCACGGGTATAGGCAATTGGTGGAAAGAGGAGCTCAGGAAATACCTTGTATGCCCAATAATACACGGACTCGGGGTTGTTGATTTCTTTACCAAGACGATGAATGATTTTGGAGGGAGTCCATACAACACCCTAACAGGAATTGCGTTAACAAACGCCTGATCGCATGACATGCCCAAGCAACGCATACCTGTTCTTTTTGCTCCTCTAGCATCTTATCCAAGATGGGCATCAACCAATCCTCGAACTTACAATAGTTGTCGTTGGGGACGACTAGATTTCCAATACGGTTCAAGCCTTGCTGGCGTAGGCTTTTTCCGGGGGTACTAAACGCTCCAAGGTAGGTGGAGCCCAGACATTTGATGAAGTCTTCCTCAATACCACCAGCAGTTGAGACGATAACATCGACCTAGAGATCCAACGCACCAATTAATACCTCAACTCGGAGCCCATCCGTTCACGATGCTGCCTTACCATCTTGTGCTCGGCCAAGAAACGAAGTGTTTCGCGCAGTCCAGAGGAGATTAAATTGGAAGTGTACCCAAGGAAAATCTTGCAGCGAGTGTTGGCACGCACTTCGGGATCTTTAAATTCGTCGAGCTCATCCTCGGCGACGGGATCGTCGGATAGTCGCCAGTTTCTCTGTTGAGATACTAGTCAGTGGCAAATATCGTAAAACAAACAAAGAGATAAAAGTACCATTTGGTTAATTGCGTCGATGGCCTGGCCAACACTGGTGGCTTGGAATCCTGTTCTCAAGTATGAGTCGAGTAGCTTGGAATAGTCTAAACCTTCGTTGAAGTCGTATCCCTTTGTAGTAAGAGTGCCCTCAGGCATCTGAGTGGACTTGACAAGCACAGCCTGGGCAGCAACGTCAGGAAGCTCGGAGGTATTAGGGGATGAACCAGTTCCACTAGTCATATTTTCAACACTGTAGAGTATGTATGCTGTATCTATTTGGTTCGCTCAGTAACCTGGGTATCAAATTACTACAAGCTGAGTAGAAGCCAAACCCGGAGCCGCACTTTAAATTGGGCAAAAAAATTGAGCCAGCGTATTTTGATGAATTCCAGAATCAGTTACCATATATGTTGCAGTCACGGTGAAAAGATTTTTCTGGTCACTGCTTTTTATTTATACAGCAAGCTCGATTTCCAGAAGGTGGTGTGCAGGTAATTGATGGTCACTGGATTTTATTGTGTACATGTAATACACGCTGAACTTTATTGTATACATCTCACTGAGAACCTCCCAAGGAGCATTGTCTTACAGCCTCTTTCATGCATTGACGAGGCACGAGAGCCAACGCCTCTTCATATGTGGCCTGGAAAAGTAAACTTAGTATATGCCTCCAGGCAACATATTATCACCCTGGGACCTACCCATTTCCTACGGCGTTCGTGTTTCTCAGGCCAGTTGTCTTCTAACGACTCTACATGCAGTTCGAAAAACCTAAACGAACAGGGTTGCTTCTTCTGGGTCTCCCTCCAGGCCCCCAAGTAGCCTGCTATGGATCCCTTGACCCCAGCTGATACAAACAGTCTCAATAGATAGTACTGAAGTTAACAGGAAACAACCGGAGTCTACCTTCTTCCCAACATTCGCGTTGTGCTGAGGTTTCCTGGTCCTCGTCGGATTCCCAACCACCTTTTGGCTAAAAGACTACGTCAGAACTGGTGCTTTCTAACAGGGGATCAGTACATATATATGAATCGTACCAAAATCCATCTGTCTGGGTGTTTGCGACTCGAGATTAACAAAATTCGGCTTCGTGTTTACATCTATTGGAACGCAACCAGCTACCTATTTACCGTGGGTATCAAAAGGTTTAACATGTGCAGTGAGCGAAATAAAGGGAACTATACCAACAACTCGTGCTCCTGTTTCGTCGTAGATCTGCTTATCTCTACCAGTGCGTGCAGTAGCTTCGTGCTTCATGGGATTTAGTATTCTATTTCAAGTAACAAAATTTTGGAAATTGGAATTTGTATCAAGAATGCTACTATTTACTGCAGCCAGGTCAGAAATCATGGATTTCCAGACTATTGTTTGGCTAGTTAGGTATGTGGTAAATTACTATCTATAGCGATGGATTTCTGGCTTTCTTGTGTTTGGATGGCTTGGATCACGCAGACGACATCTTGATCGCCTGTGTCAAGTGATGTCAAAGCAACTCGCCATTACTAAGCATCATAGGATTCGAATGCAGCCACGTTATGAGTAATATTCCCACCAACAGCATGGCCAGTTCTGCTGTACTCGTAATTTCTAAAAATAACTTGTTTGGTGGCTTTTAAGCACGCACAGTCCGCTACAGTCAGAATAGCAACAACTTCAACATGGCCACCAAAACCTCCAGCGGAAAAGTCATCCATTTTTACTTTGACTATGTCTCCCCCTATTCCTACTTGGCTTATAAGAACCTTCAAAATCTCTTGCGTGGCAGCAAACACAAGCTCGAGCTGAAGCCCGTGTTCCTCTTTAACATCCTCCAACATTGGAAGCAACCACCTCCGATCAGCAACAAGGCCAAACAGAAGTGGATCGTAAAAGACGCTTATAGACATTCCTCTATGAACAGCATTCCTTTTCAATTTCCTCCGCAACATCCGTTCAACTCGATTTATGCTCTGAGGGCCTCAGTATATGCGGCAGCGGGGGACAGGCAAAACGATTTGGTGGAAGCGTTGTTTAATGTTACGTGGAACCCTAACGAGAGCTTTGTCAACCTATCCAACAAGGAGGAGCTGAACACTTTTCTGACAAGTAAAGGCTTCGACGCCCCGGGTAGCAGTGAGGAACAGGCTAAAGCAGAATTGGAAAAGAATGTCCAGGAGGCACTGGAAGCGGGTGTTTTTGGGGTCCCTAGTATGGTAGTCGACGGCCAAGTGTTCTGGGGATGTGACCAACTTCCATATGTAATGGAGACATTGCAAGGCATGGATCCTCTGGATAACGAAGAAACTAAAAGAAGATGTAATGCGACATTAAAAGGGCTCCAAATCAAACTTTAAGAACACAAGAACAACCGATATGAACCGAAAAGTTCCATCGGATTCGTCCTCCGCATCACACAATCATAATAAAGTCACTGAAAGTCAATCAGCCTCGTTGGTATCCTTCACGGAATTTACTTTATTTAAAACGCTGAGAAAATTCAGAACACAAGGCGTAATCCAGAGCGTGGATTACTCGTCAAGCACTTCTTCGGTCTCCTCAATGACCTCTTCAATCCACTCCTCAATCGTTTCATAATTCTTGGTATCAATGTTAGCCAAAGATTTGCCGCTCTTGGCTCTTTCTTCAGCAAGCTCCGCTTCGGCGCGTCTTCTCCAAGAATACCAATCTTCGTTGAGTTTACGGCGCTGGGCTATGACTGCGGCCGAAACGGCATTCTGCGAAGAAAGATCTTCCTGATCGAACTCTCGCGAGTAATCTTTCAGGTTCTTGCGGATCTTCTTTTTCTGCTCGGCATTCAGAAGGGATTTGGGTCTAGGTCTCCACAAGATTTGCTTGAATTTGTCTAGAACCTTTTTGAATAGCATGTTCCCCTTGAAATCCCAAAGCATGAAACCATTTTCCATGGTGTGTCTCCACATACTAGCGCTAGTCAAGACATATCTACCAGTTGGATCCCATTCGATGTCAGTTACTCCGTAATGCTCCTGAGTAGAAAGCAGGTTAATGTATGCGGCTGGATCGTTGACATTCCCAGTTTGCTCTTTTTTGGTTTCCACCGGCTCGAAATCCATGTCGTAGAACTCGAGATCCCAAGTGGTTTGGGTACGAAGTGTTGCCAGAACAAGGTTGCGTCCACGTGGTGACCATACTAAGGCGTTGGTGGTCTTGCGCTCAAGTGTCTTGATCAGCTTGAACTCTGTCGTGGCCAATTTACCTTTGCCTTTTTCCAATTTGTAAAAGCTAACGCTGGTTCTAGGCGTATTGGCAGTGGTTCCAGTTCCGGATTGCCCGGCTGCAGTGGTACTGGTGTCAGCAGTAGAGATGATGCCGAATCTGGGCTCGCTGGCTGGCTCCCATGCAAACGCGATGACTGCGTCGGGTACCTCAACAACGTCCACTGGAATGTCCTTATCTACCACTCGGAAGATCTCCAGATTGGTGAAGGAGGACTTCTTGGTCTTAGTATGTCGGTCAACCTTGACACAAAGGTAGTGTCCGTGAGGGTGCCAGTGAAGTTTGCATCCATTGACGTTGAACAAGTTCTTGGTTCGAATGATTTGCCTGCTAGGGAAGTTTAGCAGCGTGACTCTGGCGGGTTGGTTCCCAACCTCTGGTGTCCAGTATGCAAGAATATCATTCGCCGGTTTCTGGCTATTGGGCTTTTGCCGTCCCGCCGGAGCCCACTCGAAATCAAGAACCCCGTCGATTTTAATACTTTTCTTGTCGACTAATCCCATGCCGGGTACTTCATAAACAGAAATCATTTGGCCTGGCGTGACTCTGCCAAAGTATTTCTCAGTGGACGACCATTTGAACATTGGCCAGTTGATCTTGGTTGGTCCACTTCTATCCCCACTGGTGGATATATTGGGAAAAGAGCGCAAGAGCTCACCGGTCTTGACGTCCCATACCAAGACTTGATTTCCCTCATCTTCGGGGCCGAAAGGAAGTGAGGCATTGCTTACTGAAGCGCTTAGAGTAATGGGCTCATTGCTCCAGGTCACGAGGTAATTTTCTTTGGGCGAGAAATCGATCAACTTTACACCTGGATGGACAAATCGAACAATCTTGCTCCAACTTTCACCACCCCAAAGCGCAATTCCTTGACGATGGAAGGTAACAAGATAGGAACCTAAAGGTGACCATTGCACATAAGTCTCCGTCCAGTTCTACAAACAAGGGTTTTCATTGGTGAGTAACCAGGCTTCTTGAGAGGGATGGAATATTAGTGAGTTACTCACTGGTCTACTGTGAACGTGTTCGGGCGCTTCAGCTTTTTTGTTCCAGTATATACTGACTTCTTCACCTCTGTACATCACCCATTGATCGCGTGCCTGAGGATCTGCCAGCCATGAACGCAAATGTTCCTGAGAGGTAGGCATCAGCACCAATACAACCGAAAACTAATGGACAGTAGCAGTAGTTAAGAAACACTTACTTTCTCGTCGAAGGCTTCAATCTCCGGTTCTTTATACTCGTCCTCCAAGGTGGCATATTTCTCAATATCGGTAAACTTATTCACCGACAGGACGTGGGTTTTATCCATAGCGTAATTGTTCAGATTCTTGATAGCCAACGAAGTTTTCTCTGCATTATCCATCTCGACAAACAAGAAACTTTTGTATGGTTAGCCAGCGAAACAATTGTAGCATAACAAAAATCGGCACAACTATACCCTTTTGATTTCTTCTTGCCAGACTTGGGGTCGACCGCCTGAGGCATGAAGATGGAGCCTTCTCTGAGGTTGATACCTGCGGACTTGAAGATCTTGTGGATGACTTTCAGTAATTTATCCTCTTTTGCTTCGTCAACAATTGGGATGTTGTCTACGACAAGGATGTTTTCAAAGCCATCTTCGTCGTCGACGGCATACTTGGCTTCGATGTCGGAGAAGTCAATGGCCTCTTCAGACTCTGGAAGATTTCGTGGATCAAGTACTTGTGGTGGCATTGTCTTGCGTGATAGAAAACCAAGTTCAACAATTCTCACTGACCAAGGACAGATAAAAAGAGCAGGGAAGAGATACGTCAATGACTTCCTTATTCTGATTTGATTGGATGGGAGGAGGGCATTAAATGTTTTACACAAACGGGTATTTTTCAATTCTGCGCTAATTTAGTACAGGAAAATACCTGCAGTTTGTATGAATGTGGCTTAGAAGCTTAGAATGGAAGGATGCTAAAATGCTAGATTTGCTGACTAGTGACTCATGTACTGCGTGGATCTGAACCATAATCCTTCTTGTAGCACAGTTTATTATCAGTTGGGAGTCTACAAGCATTAAACCAGGTCTAAGGGGAAATAGGCATGTTTATGAATTTACCTATTTACGTTGACTATTGAAAATTCAGGTGGGGTGACAGCTAGGGGGTCAACCATGGAATCTAATAAGGCTTCACCATATCTTTGTAATAGAATTCGTTGAAGTCTAATCGCAATCTCAACGATTTCAAATATTCATCATGACGATTGGACAGATTCTCGATAAGTGAAGAGATTTGTTCCTTGGCAATTAAAAAGCAATCAATATGCCATACTGCTGCAACTTGGACGTGTAGCCTAATCTTACCTTGAATATGTGGGAAACTTCAAACAGCTCAGCACGGATGGGAAGCAATTCTTCATCTTCCAAAGCCAGGTCCGAATCGTCATCGGAAAGATTCAATGTTGATCTTCCAGGGTCAAGGGTAGTTTGTGTATATCTGTAAAGTTTATCCTAAAGCAGCTGTTATTAGCCCCTTGTCACCGAAAGCTTTCAACGAGAACCTACTTGAACAAGGCGGAATTGAAGCATCGTTTCAAATATTTGATTGAGCAGTCTCAACATGGCCGACTGGAATTGGAATGACATTTAGACGCAATTATTCCGGTTCATGCAATGGCAGACCCAAACTTACTTGTGAGGATTCGAGGAAAAGCCGGTTCATTATTCTATTTAGATAAGCGTAATGTGCATTGATCAGGGAATCAAGATCCCCCGATTTCTTCTGCACAAACTGTTGCAACTCATCCCAAGAACATTCCAGCACTTCAAATTGTACGTAGCACTGGAATTGATAGATAAAGTGAAGCATTTCTTCACAGACAAGGTAGCTTTGTTGGAACTCGGTTCGAATTTCTATGGTCCGGGTTAACATTCGCTGGGAAACGAGAATCCACGAAATCACAAACCAGATTTTTTCCTATGTGTGTGTGTAGCGGTGATCTGTCGACGCCATCCGGCGTTTAGCGTGTACTCCACTCGTTTGAGAGACCACAGGAATTTGAAGATCTTGGAGTATTGCTCCAATGCTTGTTTGGTGAGGATGGTACTAACGGGCGAATCAACATAATAAGTAAGATTAAAGCTATTCCACCCGTCTCCCTCCGATTCGCCGTCATCCTATTATGCATCAATATCTGAAATCGCTGCGTAAGGTTGCAATAGCTCATACCTTGGAAACCTCGGCGATCAAACGATGAAGAATATCCGGATCTTCGTACTGGGCATTCGAGCCACGGATGGCACCTTCGAGTATAGAAGATAGATTGTGTGCGTAGATGGACGCGATGGGCTTTGACAGCTCAGGCCTGTATTGATGCGTTGCCGTCAATTGGCTGCAATTAGCTGCAAGCAGAGAAAGTGGCTTACATGATGGACTCCATTAGATAATGGGCGAAATCTCCTTGATATAAGAACACATAACGCTTGAGGGCAAGAAGCTGTGTTTCGAGCTTGAATTTATCGAACAGCACCTCAAGTATCTTCGTGTTGATTAAATCGTATGTTTGATCGATGCGTGATTCGATGAGCGCCATATCACTATACTTGAGGTCTACGTAATGTTAATCCACTTTGCTTATAACGGCGTTCGAGGATGGAAACAACGAACCCTCGGTGGTACTAGCCTCCGTTTGGCTATTCAACAAGATCTCCTCGTGACAGCTGTGGCGGATGAAGTTGAGGGATTTACCAATTGAAAAAATCTAGCGATACAACCTTAGTACCATACGGCTGAAACACAGCTAGCATAGCCGCACAAACCTTGTTGGCTAGTCCATTATTAATAAACTCTGGAATCATGTTCGCTCTCATGGTGTACTTCTTTTGCCATAAATCCTGCTCAGTAAAATCGGACTCGGCTACAAAGAACTCGCCATATGGGTCCTCTAGTTCCCCTTCATAGATCCACCGGTGGAGCATATGAAAGAATGGACGGGAAACCTAGTTCCAAGGATAAGTTGGATTGCTGGTCGATACAAACAGTAAGCCTACTTACACTGTCAAGAATTTGATTGATGAACTGCTGTACAAATGGGTCTCCATGATCCCCGAAGGAAAAGATTCTTGAAACAAGCTCTCCTCCAACAAACCCTGTTCAAACGCACGGTGATTAGCCAGCACCAAAAAACCCCTTTCGACCTCAAGATACCTTTACATGACTTGATCAACATCCACATCAGCTGTAATCTGAGGTATGGCTGACGCGTCCACATGTATAGACGTTGTAAAGTTAATCCCTTGGCTGAGTTGTTGTCGCTAGCGTCTTGGGAAGACTTGGGCAACTGAGCCTCCAATACGGCCACTAATTTATAGTATTCGGAAAGCTCTTTCTGTAAGGCTGAGCATAGGCTCTTGAGAATGATAATCAGAATAACTGTCTACTAGGTGGGAAAGATCAGAAGTCGAGTCTCGCACCTGTTGAACCAGTCCACCATATGTATCTACGTTTTCCTTGATATAGTTCTGAACATCAACGCAAAGCAACCCAATCTTGCAGATCTTCTCAGTAATCTTACGCCAAGAATATGGCACCGATACCTATAATTACGCTCTGATGAGAATTTTCCTTCGAGTCAGCTTGAAAAATGCTATCGAACCTTATCGTCAAGATCAAATGAAGCTCTCTCTGTATCATACTTTAGATAACTACCGCTGATTCCTTGCATGACGAAGATAATATCGCGGAGGAGTAGCGGTTCAGATATGTGATCCTGATCTAGGTTTGGGACTATGAAATGTTTAGTTGCTAGCGTTGTACGTGAGCGAGGTGAAGCACTGCTACCCATTGACTGCGAAGTATTATTTTTCTCCGAAGAAAGTGCGTTCGACAAGCTTTGGCTGAAGTTATCGAAAGAGCTTGCTGGACGCACTGTATTGTTGGACATGTAAGATTCTTCGGGTGCAGTAACGGAATGCTTGTTCACCGGTAGTGATGGTCTTGGGATACTCTGTCGATAACGAAATTGTTTAGTCTCCATCAAAAAGAATCGCTAGAAAACTATCAAGATGATCACCATGGACTGAAATACTGGCGGATCATCTAAATCAGATTGCTCGCTAACTAATTGCAGGAAACCTAGAAGCTCGCTCTTACGGGAAACCTCTAGCTATAGATATGGTTAACAGACAGACTATAAGTTAAGAATGGGATGAAAGGTTGGCGTACTCGTGATGCAAAGAGATTCAATAGCCTATTTAACTCTAATGCTTTTTGGTTGTCCCCAAGATTAGCCACTTTATAAAACGTTAGTAAAAACGAGACTTGATCCGAAATGAATTATGTAACCCAACCCTTTCGTCGCATTTTTTCGGCTACATATGTGTCATTTAAAGAGCTCCCAGAGAGTCGGCTGTTGAAGAGAATATCGAAAGAAGTAAAAAACCAAGTCAACCAATTTGTAAATAATGTTTGTGGAAGGCTGCAGTAAAGCCAGTACCTTCCTAACAAACGAGTACAGAGCCTGAAAGTTCGAGAATTGGCGGAGTGACGATCCTCTGGAACATACAAGGAAACCAATTCCCGTAGGCTCTTTACTATAAGATCTTCTTTAGACTGTATAGCTTGCATACCCATCACTCTTCAAGAAAGAGCATCTAGCTGACGTGAAGTTGAATATATTGATTCTAAATGGAAGTAAACAAACAAAATTATCCATTTTCCATACTAATTCAGAATTGCAATAACTGGTATAACTTGATGCATAAAATTGCCTTACAATCTGAGGATACCTAGAAAATAAAGAACACTGAATAAGATTCACCAAGGTGCTTGCCATCAAACAATACTGAACACGAAAGAATACTCCCCACCAACTTACCACTTTACACCATAAATAATCCCCCAAAGTAGTTTGGTTTCTATCATAATAGTGTTGATTAAATGAGTGACGGTCATAGACACAAGCATAGCAAGGAGAAGCATAAGAAAGATCGGGATTATGAAAGGGAGCATAAATCCAAGAAGCACCGAAAAGATCGCCATTCTAGGGAACATAAAAAACATAGAAGGTCTTCCGCAGATCCCGAACGAAAAGAGGATGAAGTAAGCGAGTCGGAAATGATCTGGGTTGAGAAAGAGCCTGTACACATCGAACCCTCTGCCGCCTCAAACGCACCTGCCATAAATGCAAGCACAAGCGAAATGGCCGAAAATATCGGCTCAACTGTGGCCCCTCGACATTCTTGGATGGAGGAAGTACCTGGGTTTGAGGAGTTTGTATTTACTGGAGGCAGTGGTGAGAGTCGTAGAAGTGAATTAGACAGAAAGAGAAAAGAACGTGACGAAGAGCGTAGGAAAGCTATAGAGCAGGTATGTGGCAAAAGTTGATTGAACCAAGAGCAGTAAGCAATTGACAGCTTCGAATTTAGCCGGCTGTGAGTGAACGTGAGCTTAACGTCTATCTGAAGGAGGGTAGACACGTGGATGAATACCCCGAAGAAGGTATCTATCAAGCAAAATATGTGTATAGCAATCGGCCACATCATTCTAAAGAGTGAATCTGTAGAGAAAAAAGAGTTTGAGATTGGAGACTCCGGCTCAACTTGGAGAATGGCAAAATTGAAGCGTATAGTAGAAAGATCACAGGAAGAAGACATTCCTATGGAGCGGTTAGGCTTTGATCAGTTTGGGGTTCGTTTCTCATATATTCCACCCAGTATGAACAAGTATTTACAAGGAAACCATTAGTCTATCGAGGAGTTCGAGCGTGTTCTTCAAGAACGAGAGATTCTGGACAGAAGAGATAATAAGAAGCGTGCAAACTATATTGTCGATTATTACAACCGCAAAAAGCGCGAAGACGAACTCTCCAAACTCAAGAATGCGGCCAGGAAGACCCATGACTCCCCTACAAATACAACCAGCAACAACACGCATCCTCCTACATTATCGCAAAATGAGCTGAACAAGCTCAAGTCACAGGCCATGAAGGCTAGACTAATGAATATGCCCAATGCCGATGAACTTGAGGATCAGTATGAGTTTGAAAAGGCAAGGGCCGCTAATTCTGCTAGCACGGGCTCTGAAGCTCAAAAGGATGTCGTAGTATTGCCCACGTTCGACAGCCGGGGACGTATGCTAGATATAGGTACATCATCCAGACCACTCCCTGGAAACAAGCGAAAGAAGCATGAATCGGAGGATACCATAGATGTTGCCGCAATGCTCAAGGAGGAACGTTACGGAAATTCACGAAACATGGATATGGAGCTTGCCAAACGGATCTCACGTGATACGGCATACAAAGATGACATCGATTACATGGATGAAAACGCTGACAAAATGGCCAAATTCAAGAAGATGACTGATTCGCAGAAGCGGGATTTTGCGATCCATGATTACAAGAAATCTCAGTCTGCGCTCGACAAGTGCGACTACTGCTACCGCGAATCCAGTCCACCCAACGTGCCCGTTGTATCGTTGGGCGTCAAGACGTATTTGGCTCTTCCCAACCACGAGGAGCTAGTGCCAGGCCACTGCTTGATCGTACCAACACAGCATTCCCTTAGCACCCTCGAGTGTGAAGATGATGTTTGGGACGAGATTCGCAACTTCATGAAATGCTTAATCCAAATGCATGCAAACGACAACAAAGGGGTGCTATTCATGGAAACCGTCATGAATTTGAATTGGCATAAACACACAGTGATCGAATGTATCCCCATCTCTTGGGACTTGTATGAAGATGCACCTGCCTACTTCAGAGAGGCCATTTTATCTTGTGAAGCCGAATGGACCCAGCACAAAAAGCTGATTGACACCTCCAAAAATGGATTCAGGCGCTCACTCACTGGGAATCTACCATTCTTCCATGTATGGTTCACTCCTGATAAGGGCTACGGCCACGTGATCGAGGATGACAAGGATTTTCCCAAGTGGTTTGGAAAAGAAGTAATCGCAGGGATGTGCGAGGTTCCTCCCAACCTATATCGCCGCCCCAAACGCATCCATCAACAAGAAAGCCATCGCAGAGTAGCGGACTTTTTGAAACAGTGGAAGCCTTGGGATTGGACGAAGATGTTAGACAGCCAGTAGTTTGGACAGGGCATTGTAATAAACCCCACCCTAAGCACTCCAGGTTATTCTATATTCTCTTGGTACATGGTTTTCTACGGGTGCGCCATCATAAGGTTTTGATGGTGGCTAGTGATGTCTTGGATGCGCATTCATGCTCCAATGTTTACCACCCTCGAGGCTTGAATCAGGTTGTTAGGCGCCTTCCCCATTGTGTGCGATTCAAAGTCGGCCAATAGAGTGCTATAGCTAGGACTTCGTGATTGTTCTGCAACTCTCGATCCTATTGGAGTGGGAAGCCATGAAATCACTGATCATTGCATTTTGGGTTTTGTAGCACATACATCTGCTTGAGTAATGAAATCGAGAATGGGTGAAATGAATTCGAAAAGGGTGCCCAGTAAGGAAATCGAGTAATGAAATTGGTGAGTGTCACGATGGTTGAATTGAGGTCGAGTCGAATGTGATGGTGCCTAGCTCATTAAGCTTTGCTCCAAACTAGATTTGGTAGCAAGGGCTATATTCTGCATATAATCTCCATGAATGCTCAACTTGCATCTGCTAAAAATATCCCATTTGTACTCCTCACTGATTCCATTCTTTCTTTCGCTCTTTCTGAATCCTACTTTTATTAGGGTGCGAATAACTATATAATTATACTTTTGTTTCCGACATAATTGAGCTTTTGTTTATTAACGCCCTTCGTCTGGTCTATTGCCCTTTCACACATATATATACATAATTCTCCGTCTATCTGAGCACAACATGGAAATCCAGGCTGAGCAGGTAGACTCCATTGGTTCAACCATCGAGAAACCACCTTCCACAAGTAGACCAAAGCGCTCTTCTACGTTCCCACTGGAATCCAACATGCGCGCCATCGACTCACCCGCTTATGTATCCGGTTTTCAAACCTGGCACAACACAGGCTCCGCACCGAATATTGCTACAAGTGTTGGGAAGGAAGGTGGCGAGGGACAGGAGCAAATACTCTCTCGCTTGAAACGAGAGTGTCTGGTATTCCCTACTTACGCCAAGCGCGGGATAGGTACGTTTCTCACCCACTATACTTTCGTCCATCCCTCCATTCTAACAAAACTAAGATGAAAACGGGGAACCCACTTGGAATATTCGAGTGCGAGGCTGGGCCTTCTCGGTCAAAGGGAATAGAAAGAAAAAACTCATGCTAGGTCGGTCCTTGACTCCCTTTTCCCATCGCCTTGTCAGCGTACCATAACCCACCAACTCACATTTCAGGTTTGGCCCGAACGCTTGCTGGTGTCTCGAGAAGCCACAACACCAATCTCAACTTGGAAACCCGTGCTCGCCTCTTTATGGCTTCTAATGCCCGTAATTTTGACATTGACCTTTCGGTGGCCGGCCTTTCACATGCCTCCCATATGATGCTTAGCGGTGACGCCGAAAAGACCGCACTCCCTACGCCAGATTACGCCATTCACACCCAAGCCCGAGCTATCAACGGTCACTTCTCAACGACAATGTCGGTACCTTGTAGCTTGGTGGAATCATGGGGGCTGTTTGACCCAGCAGGGGTTCGAAAGCTGCTGAAAATTCGAGCGGATGCAGAGAATTTAGGTAAGCGTCAGAATTCAGCAACATATGGAGAAGGTCTGACTAACATACACCTTGAAGGGGAAACATCCTATGGATATGTTAATCTAATCGAACCAGAGGGAATCTCAGTGATATCGGACATTGATGATACTATCAAACACTCGGATGTCTTCCTTGGAGCCAAGGCGGTTCTCTCTAATACATTTTTAAAGGAACTGACCTCGGTTTCGGGGATGGCCAACATATACCATTACTGGTGGTTGAAAGGCGTGTCTATACACTACGTTAGCAATTCTCCCTGGGAATTACTGCCTACTCTGGAGTCGTTCTTTCATCAGCACACATTCCCAGTCGGCAGTGCCCATTTGAAGTTAATGGATCGGATAGGAAAATTGTGGCAGCCGGCGGATGTCGGCAAACGCGAGGCCATTGTCGAGATCCTTGAGGATTTCCCAGAACGCAAATTCATTTTGGTGGGAGATTCTGGCGAGCTGGACATGGAGCTCTATGCAGGTTTGGCACGCCAGTACCCCGAACAAATCATCAAGATCTTCATAAGAGATGTGACCACACCGCGGTTAAGTCAACGGATTGCTGAAAAGATGAAAGCGAGCCAAGCCAAACTTGGACTCGGCCTCGGTTTCCCTCGCACGTACAGCTCCGATTCGATAAAATCCTATTCCTCCACCCTGACGAAATTCCAATCGCGCGTGGAGAAAGTTTTCGCCGGGCTGGACCCAGATATGTGGACACTGTTCCAAGATTCTGACGAGTTGCTGATGTGTGAAAAAGTCCGGGCATCAGTATTCGGGCGTCAACATACCAAAACCACCGAAGAGTCCTAACGCGGAAACGCTATATTCCTTTGGATTCCCACCCCCTCAAACCGAATCCCTAGCCTCAGTCATATATTCCCAAAAGAAATCATCCGTATATACACTCTCACCCTTCACCCCTTATGATTTCTGCTGATTTGTATTTTTCCAAAGTTCACAATAACAGTTACGTCAACTTCCATTTCGACGCGCCACCCACCCCTCCAGCCTCAGGTTAATCTATTCTCCCGCACAAAAGACATGCTGCACCCCTGATTTATTCCCCGTAGATTTAATCAATCTTCCAAAAATACACACTTCCATATGATTTCATTTTCCCAGAAAGGCCATGGAATTCCTGAAAATTCCGGCTGGTTGTCAAGTAGATAGATTGGGTTTGTATGTTTGAACAATTTATTAGAATTTATGATTTAGGTTTGATTGAGAAGGCTCCCAGGTTGGGTGGAGAAGCAGTGGCAAGATGTCGAAATAATAGATGTTGGTAAGGATTATTTAGAGGCGTTTGTTGGGGTGGCGGCCGCTTCTTTGGCCAAGCCGTAGAACTTGGAGCTCGAGTCATTCAACAAGGTCTTGGGAGAGTCGAATTCGACGATCTTGCCTTGATCTAGTACCAGCACCCTATCGCTGTCCAACACGGTATTGATACGATGGGCGATGGTCAAAACGGAGCAATGAACGAACTCTCGACGAATGGTCTCCTGGATCAAGCGATCCGTTTCCACATCAATCGCAGCTGTGGCTTCGTCGAGGATCAATACACTGGTACGGCGAAGTAGTGCTCGGGCTAGGCAAATCAGTTGTCTTTGGCCAACACTGAAGTTTTCACCGCCTTGTAGCACTGTGGCATTCAGTTTGCCCTCTAGGGAGGATACGTGATCTTTCAGGTGAGACAAGCCGAGGACATTCCAGATTTCCAGATCTTCATGGTTTCCAAATGGATCCAGATTCTCTCTCACAGTGCCGGCAAACAAGAAGGGATCCTGGGGAATAATGGTCAAGCGAGATCTCAGGTCGTAAAGTCCAATCTTGGTGATGTCTACGCCGTCGATAATGATACTACCGCTGGCTGGCTCTACAAGTCGGAATAACGAAAGTGTAAGACTACTCTTTCCAGCACCCGTACGGCCAACGATACCAATCTTCTCGTGTGGGTTGACTGTGAACGAAATTCCCTTGAGCACCAAGTCGAGACCAGCACGGTAACGCAATGCCAAGTCACGGAACTCGATCTGTCCCTGCTCGGGCCAAGTGGGGGATGGGCGAGTGGCTTCGTTGATCTCGGGCGCTTCCGAAGGCAGCTCAGAGTATTCTTTGATACGCTCCATGGAGACAATGTTGGTTTCGATCTCACAGGACATACGAATGCACCAGTTGAGCGACTGGGTGACATTCAGGGCATATGTGATCGACAAACCAACCAAACCAGCATCAATCTTGCCATTTGTCAAGACTGAGATGACTGCTAGAATGGAAGCAGTGAAGATGATGATTGAACCCAGGAATTCAAGACGGACGGCAAGCCAGCGGTTCAACGAAAGGCTTGGGTAGTACGCCATTAGGTTTTTGTCCAAACGGAACTCGTTCTCTCGGATGAAGCGTTTCTCCTGACCGTAGGCTCTGATCGAACTAACTCCACCAATGGTCTCCTGGAAATGGGCGTATGTTGGTGAGCGGGAGATGGATTCCAGGCGTTTGAGTTCGCGAGAGGTGTTGAGATAGTATCTTTGAATGATGATGTAAAGAACCAAAATGGGAGCAACAACGATCAAGAAGCCAGGAGTCGAGAAGGTAATAACTGTCATCACAGCAACCACATTGAGGGATGTTCTGAAATAGCCGTTGAACGATTGTGGCAACACTTCGTCGAGTGTGTACTGGTCTTTGCTGAATCTGTTGAGAACACGGCCTAATGGCGTAGTATCGAAAAAGCTCATAGGAGAGCGTATAACACTCAGAAGCATGTTGGTGTGAGTAACTCGGGCAGAGCGTACAGCACAGACAACCCACAACATAATGGATTGCAGAAGGGTGCAGGTAGAGGCGGCTATACCTAAGCCGGAATACACTGCCAAGAAACCCCAGACACCCATGGATGCTTCCGCATTGACGTTCTGGGAGGTCCACCATTTCAACCAAAGGTTGGAGCCAACTTGGAACATGTTGACACAAACGAGCAAGAGCAGATATATAAGTACAGTTGGGATGGAGCAGGACTTTGCAAAATCTTTGTAAACCTTCCAGCTGACGCTACCCTTGGCGGATTCCTCTACAGTCATTAGGCCAGATTTACCTAGAGCATGCTCTTCGTCATCATGCTCAGATACCACTGAAGCGCGGCGTAAAGTGTAGGCAGAATCTTTGGTCCCCATGCGTCGAAGCTGAGAATTGTTTCCATCAATGTATGCCTCAATGCTCTTGGCAGAATTCAAGGAGCCAATAACCAGCTCGGGGTCTTGTTCAGCAGGCTCTTCCAAAGACTGATCTCTGGCAAATTCGGAAATAAGGTTGTAGAGTTCATTCTTTTTATCCATCAGCTCGCGGAATCCGCCCTTCTCGATGATTTGACCGTCCCGAAGCATGATAACTTGATTGGCGTCCTTGATGTATGCGATCGCATGGGTAACAAAAATACGGGCTTTGGTTCGTAACAATCCCTTAGGCCCAATCACGTGATCGAAGATATGGCGTCCAACATGTGCGTCGACTGCTGATAGTGGGTCGTCGAGCAGATACACATCGGCACGAGCATAGACAGCTCTAGCCAGTGAGATACGTGCCTTTTGACCACCTGATAAATTGATTCCCTTTTCTCCAATTTCTGTCATATCTCCACCTGGCAACATCTCGAGATCGCTTACTAAAGCACACGCCTTGATGGTTTCCTGGTAGAATTGCTCGTCGTAGCGATGTCCGAAAAGAATGTTTTCCTTCACAGTAGCATTCATAATCCATGGCTGTTGGGGTGCATAGGCTACCTTGCCTCTGATCAGAATATTGCTGGCTGGGGACTTCTCCATTTCGCCAAGCAACGAAGATACTAAAGAAGATTTACCAGATCCGACTCTTCCTACGATTGCGAGTAGCTCACCCTTCTTGCAAGAAAGGTCAATATTGCTCAATGTAGATGAAGGGGAGTTTTTGTCCCAGCGGAAGGTTCCGTGACGAATCTGCACCATCGGCTTTTTGCGACCTTGCTCATCGTCGAGGTCAGTCGACTCCTCATCAACTCTACCCAACCTTGTGTCTCTGCTGTAAGCAATTCGTTGGACGGCCTCAGAGTCCAATTCCTCGGAGGTTAAGAATTTGTACAAACGTCCAAATGCTACGGAGGCTTCGACCAAGGCAGAGATAACGTGAGGGAACATAGTGAGCGGGAATTGAAGGAGATTGAAGAGCGATAAAGCGACAAACACCAGGTCCGGGGTCAATGGATCGTTATCGCCAACAAGTGTGTATATACCAAATGTGGATAAAGACACCAAGAAGGGCACGCAGATGGTAAAGAAATTTTGAATAGCGGAGGTGTAGCCATATTTCTTCAATGTCTCAATCTCCTGATCGTTACGAACGTGGAAAATTCTGCTGAGGAAGCTCTTTTCCCACGCATATAGCTTGATGACCTTAATTCCGTTCAGCAGTTCATCAGTCAACTTGATACGAGCGTCTTTGTTCTTCATCTGAGCTTTTTGAAGAGCCTGCATCTTCCGTGCAAGCAAACCGTTTAAAGGAATCGAGAGCACCATGATACCCACTCCGGCGAAGATGCTTGGTCCCAGGGTTTGATACAAGAAGTACAATGACAGCGCAATTTGGAATGGTCCACTCCAAGCGATGTTGCCATACATGCATAAGTCTTGGACACGTTGGGCGTCAACAGTCATATGATTGACGATTTCACCAACGGTGTAGTTTTGTCTCGCGGTATTGGAAAGCACCAAGGCCTTTCGGTAAATAGCGGTAACTAATGCGCAACGGAGCTTCATTCCGGTCACTGTGGAGCGCTGGAAATACTGGTGCAAGAAGATGGTTTGTACGATGGCGGTTAAAAACATGGCACCTGTCAAACCCACCGATTAGTTGGCTATCGCAGCTTAGTTTATGCCAGATGGAGACTTACCGGCAATTGAATAACCACGGTATGCGGGCTCGGGGTCGTCCGTAGACTGACTTCCAACGAAGCCCATCAATTGCTTCAGTAACTGAGGTTGAACGAACGCGAGGATATCCTGAAGGACTTTAAAGAATGCACCGCATAAGAATGGGAGACCAAAAGATTTGGCAAGAGTCCACACCAATGATGGCTCTTTCTTTTCTTGCGATAGCTCGTGTTGCCATACATCTTGGAATTGGTCTGAGATCTGTCTGGCTTTATACTCATCCTCCAACGACCAAAGATCTTCTTCAACCAAAGGCTTCTTACTTCCAGCCATTAAAAGAGGATTCATCCAGCTGAAAGTAATCAACGAGAAAACGTTGGCATACTGCTCCGGACAGACATTTGCTTCTTCTCCTGGAAGCAAGTAGTCAAGCTTATGCTTGGGAATTAGCTCCAAGATGAAGATTAAAGCCTCAAGGGAAGCCACAGTAGCAATAAATATGAATTCTGTTGGGTGCTTCAGACGATAATCGGATACAATCAAAGTGCGAAGGTAAATCACATTAGCACCAAGTTTGAATAACCAATATAGCAGAAGAACCGAGGAAGCCTTGCGACTACGTGTATGTTCCAATCGATGAAGGGTGAAAATCAAGAACTGGTAATGGATAGTAAATGTTGTTACGACGACAGGATAACCAAAGAAATACGACCTTGAAAATGCATACCATACTAAGAATAACAACCAAGTTTGAGACAAAACTGATCTCGCTCCACCAAGTAGACCATGTGTCCTTCAGCTTCAGGGCAATTGTCACGTCTAGGGCAATGTTCAATCCGAAGATTGCAAGAAGTGTGATCTACAACAAAATCTTATAACGTTAGCTACCCACCGTATGAAGATAAGGTTAATAGCCCTTACCATCTTGGCCCAGTAGTGAATTTCTATTAATGAATCTTGAGGAAGTTCAATTTTCTGACGAAGTCGTTGTAAACGGGGTATCCCGAAAACAAACAAAAATAGCGTTGGAACTAATAATACAACGCTGGTGGCATTGAAAGTTAGCATGATACATAACCGAGGCATTCACTTTCGACATACCCATATTCGAAGCACAGTGTGAAGTCGATAGTGCGGAACGACCAAGGGCCCTTATAGAAGCATTAGAATATCCGCGAGTTTGTAAAATGAACCGAGTACCCAAAACACTTCAAAATACTTACCCATCCCTCTGGATCGGAGCAAGTCAACCAGCCTGTTGATAAAAAAGTATCCATCAAATCTGGCTAGAGTATGAAATGTGGGTGGAAAAGCGCAAGGCCCTGAACTTGAGAAATAATGAAGAATATCTAGGATCTAAAAAAATACAATCCTCCGTCCCAGTCACGGTATTCTAGTCGCCTATTAAATCCCAACGACTCCAATAAATCTAAGGAGATGGAATATAACCAAAGAAATGCCCCAAATTTTTCTTAAATATGGCAATGGGGAGCTATTTGCTGAATAATACAAAGTTTTTTGCAATCGAATCACACCTGTGACGATCGTTCTTGGATTGGTAAGCAGGGATAGAATATCAGCTCAAACGTAGGACTGATTAAAATTCCCTTAAAACCAGTATCTTTGATTTGTCAACGTACCACCAGTCTCTCATGAAATCATTCGGACATTTGACTAATAAAGCATTCGAATGTTATCTGCGGATGCGTTGTTTATTATAATTGATACGATTTTGGATTTCAACCAGTGATTGCGGAAAGTGGTTCATGGATTTAATGCATGTAGCATTTCCAGTCGCTTCCAGATAAAGGATGCATATTAATGCTATCTGCCTTAAATTGGTATCCAGGCAAGCTTGTTTTGTCTAATCGAGGGACGATTACGCCATCTGGAAATCACCAGCACCCATGTTTTCGGTGCATTGCTCGATATATCTAGATCCTTGAATATAACTGTGCCACCGGGCTTTATTTCTTGTCAACATTTGGTGTTTTCCTGCGTGCCTCCTTCAGCTGTCAATGTGTATGTGTTTTGAACAGAGCTGGGTATCTCTTCTTGGTGATGGGTAACTAAAATGAGCGTCTGTTCTGGTGAGATATGATTAATAAGCCAGTTGTTGACTGCCTCTATCATATCTTCATCAAGTCCTTGAAAGGGTTCATCCCATACGAGAAGAGGCGGCTCTTTGACCTACATACCAATACATGGGTATTACACAAGAGGAGCTGCGGTAGATACCAACGAAGATCGCTTACCAGTGAACGGATCAACAGCACCATTCGTTGCTCACCAGTCGACATGCGTTTGAGTTTCTGACCTAACAAATGCTTCATTCCAAATTCTTCGAAAAGTCTACGTACGGTCCCCTGTTGAGCGGGCGTAGTCTTACGTGGGACCACGACATCATAGAATCCAGTACCTGCAGCTGTCTCAGCATCAAGCTCTTGGTCAAAGTAGAGATGTAGTTCTGGACTCAACAGGCCAATCTTTTGCTTGATTTCCCAGATGGATTCACCAGTGCCACGTCGACGGCCAAAGAGCCACAGGTCGTTAGCATAAGCTTGTGGGTGATCTCCAGTCATCAACGAGAGCAACGTGGTCTTACCCGAGCCTAAGGATAAGCTTGAGTAAGGCGCTGCATTGGTTCCATACAAAGCAGTAGCTAAGCTTACCATTAGGCCCTAGTAGCGCCCACTTCTCGCCTTTTTTTACCGTCCAATTAACGTTGTCTAGGATTTTCTTTCCCGAATATATGACATTTACATTATTCAGCTCGACAATCGCTTCAGCACTTGTCGGTTCACGGGCTTGCTTGGGCTCTTGAACAAGAGCTTTCTTGCGTTTCTTCTCTTGTTGCAGCTCAAATCTTCGAGTGAACTCGTTCCGTGAACCTGTCCACTCTATGGCCATTTTGTCCAATTGAAGTACGTTGGTTACCCAAGGCGGCACTGTATCCTGAGGTCTGGATATTAGGACTATCTTGGTTTGTCCCCCGCTCGCAATCTCCCCAAGAATGTCGGAGATTTTGGCACGATTGGCTACATCCAAGCCCACTGTGAACAACCTCTATCAGTACTAACCTACCATTATTACCATCTATATGCCTTTACTTACTAAAAGGTTCGTCTAAAATTAGCATTTTTGGTTTATTCAACAGCGCTCTGGCAATTCTTGCACGCCTTGTTTGCCCGTTAGACAGTTTCATGAAAGACAACGGTAACAGATGATGTATTCCTAGGGTTTGGCAAAGTTGCTCCAACTCCGACTTGACCTCGGAGGGAGGTTGCTTCAAGTTGGCTAGCAGATAATTCTCAAGAGTTATGTCATTAAGCGGATCACTGTTCGGGTGGAAAGAGTATGAGGACTTGCTATTGAATTCTGAAACAATTGTGGATGAATACCTAAAATTAAAACGTTCCTGGTAGTAATGACCTCCATACGAAAACATGCGAGAGTCTTCCTTGAAGCTCACTAAATGAATGTGGTCAGAGGGAAAGGAGGAGTCGGAGCCCTCTAGGAATGGCCATTGAATAGCTGAAAGTGGTTGTACAAGTTGCTTTCCCGCCAGTGTCTAAAGTGAACATGAAATATTTGAGTACTCGTAGCTGGACATATTATAGAGCGCAAGCATACCTCGGCCAATGTAGTTTTGCCTGAGCTTACGGATCCAACAATCGCCCAGTTTTCCCCATCCTTAAGGACCCAGCTGATATCTTTGAAAGAAGGTTGCCTGCCCGACTGCCTGAATACGGTTGCCTTGTTGAGTGATACCAACTCGCGATATAGGAAACAGGAAGAATGAACAGTGCGGATTTTTGAGCCACCAACAAACTTCAGCGGATTCTTCAAGCCAGAAGCAAACATAATATAATATCCTCTACTGAGGCTTCAAATGCAGGATTCAAACATCACTTGAGCCAAGAAAATCAATAATTATAAGCATAGAATTCAGTTGACCTTCACATTGACTAATATATGAATCATAGTGACTGCCATAGTGAAGTGCATCAATTTCTCATAACGTCAGGTACTAGAACTTGATAGTGGGAATTGGACTTCGAATACAACCAATCATCTAGACAGAATAAGGCAGCTGTTTCATGTGTCTGGCCAGTGTAAAAGAGATGCTAATAAAAATATCTGATACGAAATGATCTGCTCTAGTGTAACCATGAAAATCATCGCAATATGATCTGACCACAACTTCGTCATTCCAATATCATAGTTCCTTAAAGAGTGGGGTGGAGGTGTGATGGGTGATGGGGGTTGGGTGATGGGTAAGCGGAAATACACATCAGTTTCTAACGGTAGATAGAGTATGCAATTATGCTTCATGTGGATTGGTATTTCCCCTGGTGGGTCTTGCACTACATTCAGTCCATGGTGTATAGAAAAGCTACTTTATTGTCTTGTCTGATTAGAATGTACCAGCATAGCAAACGGTACAAAAATGCTGTATTCACAGGTCCATGCCTTATCGACCCACGTTGGTTTTCTACCAAAGAATAAGAAGACCATCATACAAGATTTACAATAACGTTGATGGATCAAGTGCTAAGAAATCAGATATGTTGGTACATGTCTTGATGGATGTTTGACAAATATCTGCCACTTCCACAGAGCTTAATGAAGCAATCAAAAGTGACCACGAATCTTGCATTGAGCAATGAAAGGAATAATGGCTATCTCCCGTATAAGACTAAACTCCACCAACTTATTAGCAAGTTGAGTACCAGTGAACATCCTTAAATTAGCATCCTTGGTTCTGCAACGCATATCCAATGATATGGAGGTACGGTGTTTGCGTGAAGATTAAGGAAGCACCCATCTAATTTATGCAATCAAACATTGGTGGTATATTTGTAGCTCAGTTATGGAATAGGCTTTCACCCAGAGACCATTAAAAATGCCACTTGTACATTGAAGGCTGCGATAATGCTATTATAACAATCAGTCAGGTCAGCAACATATATGCTTGCTGCCAGCTGATTATGAACCAAGATGATCACCACAATAGTGCGACAATGAAATGAACAAGACCATGGTAGAAATTATGTATTTACCAAACGGCGGCCTGAATGCTTATCACTTACAAAAGTAACATTCAAGCGTTGTTGCTTTATCTTCCATCAGTTACGTAAGCCAAACCTTCCTGAATATGGCTATCAACACCATTATGGTGATTGTGCTGCCATTGCTGTGGAATTCTGCTGATCCTTCCTTCATCAAATATGTTATGACTTGGTGGTGCCTTTGGAGCAAAATCAGTATTTCATGACATAATTGTAGCCTACCGCTGTTTGATATAAGTCGTCATCATATCATAGAAGATCAATTTCCCCTCCCCAATACCAAAGAAAACAATGACAAAGTATGATGCTATCCCCGCGTCCTATGGGATTATTAACCAGAGATTTGCCAAAGCTGATCCCCATTTCAATTTTGAATACAGGGAGTCTGTGGCTAGAAGATACCAAGAAATTTTTGAACAGTTTGTGCAAACACTGCTTTGTTTGTAAACAAGAATTGATATTGTTGGTTTAGAAAAAGTTATTGAAAAAGCAATGGGATTTAACATAATGAAGCTGCTGAAACATGATAATGTTGTATACATCAGGAATGGCCACTTTGGACAGTAAGCGGAAACCAACCTGTCAAGCTGTTGGATACGGCTGTTGTTGATGGATAAATCTACAAGATTAACTGAGTTATTTGATCTAATTGTGAAATTGAACGGACCTTAAGACTTCAGTGTAATACATGATGATGCTGAATCCTTTAACCTTGTCATTCCAACTAACATCCATTCCCTTGATATTGATATGCATGTTCTATAGTACCATGATAATTTTTGCAATGAGCAAATATAATATTTGTTATTGTCAAAGATCTTGTATTTAAACCTATCTGTTGATAATTAAATGGCCACCTGTTCTCTAGGCCAAGTCTTTATCCCTGCCCTAATTCCATGTTACATTATGCTGTTGATATTACTTATTTTACTTTGTTGGTCTGGTTCCAAGGACTACAGTTCCTCATCCTTAGGCCATATATTTATGTTATGGTGCTTAGTGGTGACTGTGTATATGGAGTATTCTCACTCTCATCAAGTAAAGAAGTGAGGTCTTATGTTTCCACTATTGCTGCTGCTTTAAAATCTGGCATAGAGTGTTGTTGCAATGCATGTAACAAGAGTAACTTAAAGGAGGAAGAGTTAGAATATATATATGTCTTGACTGCTAAGTAGTAGTTTTTTTGTTGGGCTTTTTCAAGGCTTTCCTGTGCACTCTTAAATGTTATAATACTATCAGCATAATTCACTAATGGCTTGGAAAAATAGCACACAACAGCAAGTAAGTCTGCAGCATCTGCCAAGTAATTGACTGCTGTTATATTTATAAGGAACACCAATTCTGACCATGGCTTCACAGTGCTGAAAAAAGATAAATGGTTTTTTAGCTTCAAGTGTTTGTTATATTGCCAAGATTGTTCCCAAGCAGTGGCTTGTCTGTCTTCTTCACTTCTGTATATTGGAGCAGGTCCTCTTTTTGTAGTTAATGTTAACTTTTATACATTTTTCTGATATGTGTATAGAGAGCCACTAATGGCAAATGTTCTTGTAGGTTTACAGATATGACAAATTCTGTTGGACATGTTAATAAGGAGTTTAGAGTGGCTGTGTGTTCTATCACAGATGCTGTTTTTAAATATAGTCATAATATCTAACCCTAAGGCTATGGTACAATTAATCACCAATGGAAAGTATACATATCAATGTTATTGGATGAATCTCCATTGTTCATATGGATTTAGGGTTAGAGGGTAGATAATGCTAACATTGTAATGCAAGATCCCCAACCAGTCTTTGTAAAAGACATGCACATGTTGCATGGCTACTTGGATTGCAAGAGACAAGATATAGCAGATGACATAAGATTAGCCCAAATGGGCTATGGCAACTCAAAGTTAAATGCCCACCTGCAAAGAGTATGACAAGAGTGGGGTTCAAACCCATGCCTCTGGAGAGACTGCGGCCTAAACACAGCACCTTGGACCACTTGGCCATCTTGCCTCACGCAGGGCTGCTACAGAGTAAAGAGTCACTTGATGTTAAGTGACATCAATGCATACAAAGACAACTCAGTAGCCAGGGAAAAGCAAATCAAAGACAAATCACCAGATTTACAATAAGGTATAAATACCAAACAAGCAGCAAAATAAAGAGGCAGTTTCTGGTTATAGGCAGAAGAGCATAGTAGGAACAAATATTAGCTTGAATATATTTCTACAAAGTCACCACCCTAACCTTTTAAAGAGATATTCTTACACTTGTTGCAATATTCTGAGGAGTATTGGAAGTGATGTGGAGAACTAGAAGATTTACATGTTATTCACTTGTAGATTTATTGATCAAAAGTATGGTATTTATACTTTTGATAAAGTAGAGGAAAACAAACGTGTAGAGTTTGTTAAGGAAGGTCCCAAGAATATGTGTGCAAAGTTTGGGGTCTTTTGGACGACTTTGAGAAAAATAATAATCTGGGTACCTGACAATTTGGTGAAAATATTCTAAGTAAATCCCAACAAGAAATCTAGTCAGGACAGAATGCTAATCACAGAATAAGATCTATGTGACTAAGTTAGCATGAATATTTAGGTGACAATTCAATAATTACAACAACACTCCCACTCAACAAAATATTCATGAGTAATAAATACATATTGTGAGTGTAAATCTGTAATAAGCGTATAAGATTTAACTGTTTTGCATACTGGACTAATATATTATCCAAAGGTGTATGCATTTGTGTTCAACTTAATAGAACAAGTAACTTGGAATTCAGTATGCATATCTACTTAGTAATATGCCTAAAAATCTGAATGATCTGATCATAATACTAATCATCAACTTTGATCAGTTGTACGGGCTTGAATAATAAGCTGAGTCTAATTGACAGATCGTAATAATGGTATATAGCCTCTGGGCTATCCAATGCTTCTTATTTGAGCAAAATTGACACACTTTTGGTCAAGTTAAGGTTTTGTCATTT